>QKMV01003553.1:0-11301 GCA_003287335.1 Lednia tumana
TATTCTATTTATTTTAAGAAATTTTAGAGAAACAAGAGATGCAGTGCTGCCAGCATGGAAGAGCTAGACTCTTGCTCAATAGTTAGCACACACAATGGATTGGCAGCTCGTGAATTGTATCCGTTGCATTGACAATGTCACAATACACGCAGCGGCTGTGTGTACTGGCTAAACTAGGGCTTCGCCGTAACGCTTTATATAAACGCATTGCTAGATGAGGGTAGTGTTTCTTACAAAACTTGAAAGATAAACACCCCTGAACATATATGCAAAAAAGAACGATTTCTGCCTCTATGACAAGTAGCTATTTTTCCACTTGCCTACTTCTTTTTCTTCACCAATGTGACGTTGGTTGCTATAAAACACCCATTCAACTGGTACAGGCAAGAAATAGGAAATTGATATTAAAAAAGCCTACTAGAGTGTGACAAAGTTCCATTAACTCTGAAAAATACCTACCCTAAAAACGCAATTTCGAAGAAAACAACTGAACCGATTACACTCAAACTTAAGTAACATCTACTTTGACAATTAAAAAAGATATCCTGCAAGCTGCATGAAAATTGATGCAGCCGTTTTGCTTACAGACAGCAAACAAATAATGGAAAAATTCGATTAAATTATGAAAAATATACGGAAATATGAATTTCAGGAAAAATATTTTATGGAGTGCGCGCGAAAAGTTAGCAGGTAGAAATTCAGAGAAAACGAAGGTTCCCTGAAATTTTCATTGAAATTGGTTAAAGCGTTTGGCCTACAGAGAGCGAACAAACACACAGAAAAAACTAAAAAACATACTTATTTTCTAGGTTAAGTTCAATTGAAGCCTTCACTCCACTTGCTACCCTCATCCAATTAGAGTCCGCGTAATCAAGTTCTTCTGCCACATCATTGCTGCAAGAGGAGAAACTCCCAATCATCAGATTCTCCTGATCTACCTACACAGTTCAGCAGGTAATTCTTGTCTGATCAGTGATGCCTTTCTTTATAATTATATTAGCTGCAGTAAGGTACATACTTTGCTTCTCCCTTCTTTTTCTAATGTTAATACCTTATTTTCAGGTTTAACCAGAACAACACCAGCGTGCAGTCTGGGGGGCCGGGGGCAGCATGGGGCCGTCGCACAAACAGTTGAGCAGGTCATTTTTGTGTCAGCCCAATGACACTACCTATTAAAATAATATCTTACACTTTGCTTCTCCATTCTATTTCTAATGATAACATCTTCTCTGCAGGTTTCAACCAGATCCACGCCGGCCACGATGCTGTAGTCCACCGCCTCACCCTGGAATGCTTGTCTCGTTCTTTGTTTTGGGATCTGACGCCATGAATTCAGTGGATATAAAATTATTTACCAACTGATTAAGTTAATACTGATATTGCATTAAAACTTGACTTAATTGTAAAAAGATTTTTGGGTATAGGTACACTTCTTCAAATCTTCAGCTTTGTCTTTAGAGTAGCCTGTCAATTGATTTTACTTTACATTATGTCATCTCAACTCAAAAGTCAAAATGAAAAACCTTGGTAGGTACCTACATGATCTTAACCTGCTAAAAATTATAAAAACTGCAACAAGTAGCAAGCACTGGTACTTTCAATCAAAGTGTTTGTACTTGCTAGTTTTTATAGGCTTCCGACACCGTGCATTCAGGTTCAGTGGTTCACAAAGGCAAATCACACCAAATATTTATCACCAAGCTGTTTATTATTAAGAAATATTTAATTGAACCTGTGTGCAATTGATTTGTATTTAATATTGATTACATGTAATAGAACTATACAAAAGTTGACCAGTTCTATGCATTCATGTTTTACTTAAAACAGCATTTTCTGTTTTCTTTTACCATTTGTAATTGATTCATATTTAAAAGACTTGTACTGCTTTTGACTCATCCAATTGATTAAGAAGTATAACATGTTTGTGTCACCATTCTATGTTAACAAACATTTTAAACTTCTTTGCAATTGTCAATTGTACAGAATCGAAAACATTTTTATTTAAAACGAGAAGCGGGATACAGGCCATAGCACCTATGGCGCGCGGGTTGCAGCAAGCAGGCGTATTTTGATGCCACAGTCCGCTAGCGTTCGCTAGTGATCCCCAACGTATGGAAATCCCATTTAACCTTCACTTATCACTCTTCCAGTTCAATACTCTATGGGACGGTGGATGGCACGTTGATTGGTTTTGCTAGAAATTCGCTGAGAAAAGCTCTGCTCTTGGTGACAAGTTTACCTTAAAGGAATAATTATATATTTGCATGGAATCTTAGCGCCATATGGAGATGAACGGGCATTTGGTGTTATTTTTGTGCCTAGTCTTGTTGGTTGAATGTGCTATGTGCATAGCTGAGGATAGGCCACACCAATACCATGAAAAAGAGGGCAACAAATTGACAAGAACCACTCAAAATAAGCATATGAATCATTTGGGAAACGAAAAAGAAACCAACCAAACTCACATCCCAATCACAAGAGCCTCAAACTTGTCTATAGCTACTTCTGATGTCATTCATCCCAAAGATGGAAACAAAACTTACTCTAATGACTTCCAAACCAGAGCTACTCTAAGTGTTGACCTTCCTGAAGAGGAGAGCAAAATCCGCATTGCTGCAAAACATTTATTTGAGTTGATTAGAGAACGTGATAGAAGAAGTGCTACAAACCTGACCAAATCTACTCCGGCTGATATAACAAGTCTGTTTGAAGACAAGAGAGTAACCAGTACAAGCCATACCAACTTGGTCGAAGGCGGTGGTGAGCCAGTAGAACATTTGGCAACATCAATACTGAGTAGCTTGGAGCAAACATCCATGACAACCAGCCATCCCACAAGTATTACCACAAAGATCTTGCCAATTGAAGACAACGTAAATGTGAGCCGAGATATAATGCAGAGCAAGGTCACTAATGAGGATCCTAAGTATCACAAGACAGTTCCTCGAAAAGGGGCAGAAGTTGCAAAAATTGTCGGCCGTAAAGGCGTTGATGAAGAAATCAGTGTTACCGTTACCACGAGTAATGCGATTAATGCTTCTACACATAACGAAAGTACAAATATTTCGTTGTCCCAAGCCTTAGCTGATGATTTATCTGTAAATGGAGATATGCCTTCGGAAATGGTATCACCTTCAATGAGTACCCCTTTACCCTTAAGTAACTTGAGCAATTTGAAAGAAGGCATCATTGAATCCTATCCACCACTGAAGAAGAAACCCAAGCCTCTAAAACTATCAGACACTACTTCATTCGATACCTCTCCTGTTCCTCATGACCATGTCCCTTCGCAACGAGACATTGTTCTTCCTGTCGTAGGCCTTATATTGGCAGTACCGATGATATTTGTTCTTGGCGTATTTTTGTACAAAAAGGGATCCGAATATTGGTCAAGGAGACACTACCGAAGAATGGACTTCCTCATCGATGGAATGTACAATGACTAAGGGTCATTAGATGTTCAACCAACCATGATCAATTCCTGTCAAGAAATTTATTAACAGCAAAATTATTGTTTGGACATACATATCTGTGGTTACATTATTGTGATAAAGTTTACCAGATAGCATTTATAGTTTGCACTCTGACAAATAACTGCCCATATATTTATATAGCCTAGGGCTGATAATTTATTCAATTTCTCCAGACACTCCATAGAAGCATCATAATTTTATAAATATGAAAATATTTTTAGACCTTCAATTTTATCAGTTTGGAAACACTTTTGTTACAAAAGGCCTTGACTAAATTTTCTGTTTCTCAGCCTGTCGTAAATGCGGAAAACTGTTCGGTAATGTTTTAGTGTTTTACTCCTTACATCAATTGTACATACAGTTAACTATAGAACCAAATTATGCGTGTTAAGTTTGTCAAGGAAGACTTTTGTCTGTCGTAAGCATTTTGTGATGTAACTATTTCCAAAGTAACGTGCCTTAATACTTAACTAACTATTGAGCCAAGAAGCTTTAATCATTTATATACTATGTAGTTACTGACTGGTTTTTATACTGTAATCTTGTGAAATAAGGCCCATTGTGGCTCTTGAAAATCAAATAAAAGTACATTAATATTGCAAAATATCATGTAGTACCTATCTATTTTTAATCTACAACTAATGTTTTCTCCTATGTTTACAGGCATTTGCATTTCATTCGTAGTGGATTAACTAGTAGGTACATTTCATTGTTATCAATAGTTTTATTAAAATTGTAAGTGGTAATATATAATATAATGAATACTGGCCATCTGGCATTTAAAAGCCATTGCCTTAATTGTATTTTTAGTAAAATAAACTTTGTCAGACCAACTTCCAGCAAAAAATTGGGAAACACTTGTAACATACACAGTGCTCTTTGCCTGTAATAATCCTATCTTGTATCAGTCACCCAGAAGCTCTGAAGTAGGTGGTCTGACCATCAAACGGTCAAACATATTCCTACGCGGTGGCGCAAGGACTAAGATACATACCAACTAGCTAAGTACATCCTTTGCCCATCATATTAATAGTTGCATTGCACGTCACCTTCAACGTAGTGGCTTTTTAGCTAGGTACTACCTATTATATCCCAATAAGATATGAAAACTTTTATTATGCAATAGGTTTGCAGCATTCATTTCGAGAGAAGCGTCCGCATTGGTATCTGCCAAACATCAGCGCCACGTCGCACTGGCAGATGAATTTTTGGTGTGGCTCACATATATGCAATGCAGGTAGGAATTAGTTATTTGGGGCTGCATTTAGTCGGACCGGGGAATGCCTCCCTTGCTGGCATGAAGCTAAGCATCATGATGTGACGTGCATACATGCGCGAGTTACGAAACAGGTTGTCTGTCCCGTGCATGCGGTCCAAGACGCCCAACATCCCGAAGCACTGCGTGAACCTGAGAGAAATCAAAATAAGGCACTGCTCATTCCTAGTCGTAAGTCACCATCGTTTCCGTGCTAATCTGGATTAGGCTTATTTCCGTTTGTCCACATTCGGGAAGGCAAGATGAGCTGGCTCGAGGCTCAGCATGGTAACGTGCCGAGCAATAAGTCCCGAACTACGAAACAACGTGTCCGTCTTGTGTAAGCGGTCGAGAACTCCAAGCACACCAAAACACTGGGTAAATCTGATGTCAAAAGAAAACAAAAGTAGAATATACGGTAGGATGAGGTAGGTACAAATATTCTAACAAACTTAGCAAATAATGTGAAATCTAATAAAAATAATAAAAAATGTAACAAAAGAATGATATAGAATTCTAAATGGATGGTGAAAAGGTAAAAATCATATAGCAAATAATCCTGCGGCGTGCCTGTGAGGAATACTTGTTAGAAATAACAGCAATAATTGGTGCAACATCTAGAACTCACTTGAGATGGTGGAAGTCGTGAGCTTCTGGCGAGGGGAAGAAAGGCAGATGGTAGCCGGAGTGGGCATTCAACGTGGAGAGAATCGCGATGGAGAACCAGAGCCAGGCGGTGGCCACGTGAGATCCCATCAGAAAGACGCCGAGCAGAGGCGGCACCATGTTGGAGAAGACGTGCTCGACGGGGTGGCAATAGATGGCCGTTACAGCCACGGGGGAAGTCCACTCGTGGTGGCGCTTGTGGATGTGTTTGTACAGATATCGGCTGTGCAGCAACCTGAAAACCAAACCAAGCCAATGTCTTCAACGTCTTCGATTTTTCGATGCGCTGGAATGGGCTGCAGATCTTATGTCCAACAAACTAGAGACGTGCAAGCGGTTATTGGTCTCCATTCATGTGGACATATCAGCTAGGCAACAAAAACAAAATAGCTTATTTGGTAAATTAGATTCCAAATAACAGGAAAACAAAGCCATTATACCATCGTTACTACCATAAAACAATGGTTTGGCAAAACTCTTCCAAACAGGGAACTGTCATCTTTTTTCACTCAAAATTGAGAGAAAACTAAAATTTCCCCCTCAATAGTGATGTAAATCCAGTTCTCTATGCTGCCATTATGCCACTGAAAACCCCAGTATTTCGTTTTTCTTCAAGTCCACTTGAAATAGTTTAATTGATTCTGATCAATGCATATTATTTTTTTCTGGCCAGTGCACCAAATCGCTCGACTCAGCCCTTGGAGAAGCTTTTCAAGCAATTTTCAAAACTTATAGACTAGCCACACTTTTTCTCTGCTCCTCGAGTGAGCTCACAGCTTTTACTCTTTTCCCCTCAAAACACCAATCGTGTAAAATATCACGGCTTACAGACTTACAGGTTTCCAGGCCTCCAGGCTTACCGGTGTGAGTAATAGAAGCCAACCTCCTCCATCAGGATGTGCACAGCCATTTCCGCAAGCACCCAATGAAAGGTGGGAAGTTCTCTGATGGGCGGGAATCCGCGCCACTGCATCAGCATGTAGCTTAGATATGCTGTCGGAAGGCCAACGAACACTTGGTTGAACAGCACCCATCCAATAACCTGGTGGCAAAGACCAAACACACTCTGTGTTACGCTCGGCGTCGTTTCATCGGAAAGCCAGCCAGGCAGCCAAGCAGACACAGCTTTAGTGCATGAGAGTTGGTGATGATCGCTATCACAGGCTATCTTCAGCGGTAGAGCCTGCAGGGGTATACAAAAATGTGTCTGCATGTCTCATTTTATGGGTGGTACTTGGGAGCCCTAGTCATTGAAATTGCATCAACCAGCGTCCTGGGTAGCGTGCATCAACAGGTCAAACCCGCAGCGTTCCAAACCAAGACGTTCTACACACTGGAATACCAGAGGGTTACACGCTGGCAGTTGGCATGTTTATTTTTAAGAGTTTCATGTACCGACAGCATCCGCGGAACGTTCTCATTGGGCACTGATACAAATCAAATCTTATGTTCCAGTGAAACAAGGGTAGAAACATCTTTCTGACCTGGCCCTTGATGCAAGAGAAAAGTGCATTTTATACCAACTTGAACTTCCTGATTTTCATGTGAACGTTAGCAATGCTTTAGAATGAAATGAGGAGGCAAGTAAATTTAGCTACTACACCTCACTATGATCTTGGATGGGGTGTTACATGGCAATTTTATAAAAGCTATTTTCGAAATTATTATTTACCTTGGAATGTAGACTTTTACTTTTGTGAGCAGCTTGGCTCTTGTGGTAATTTTTTATAAACATCCTAACAAGCACACTTGTAATTTTCTAAATAAATTTACACCCTTTAAAAGGGTATTTATGAAGTCGCTCTCCCGGGCTCGTGTTTTATCTCAAACGCATAGATTTGCTCCAAAATTAACCTTGAATTCAAAAAAAATGTTAGAGGCTGTGCCCCCAAAGCCCCCTGTTTAGAAGCCTTTTGGCAGAACAGTTACTGCCTGATAGCCTGAATAGTGCCTACCCAGGCTCAAAACCCAGCGCTTTTCAGTTCTAGACTTTTCAGAACAGACAGTTCTAGTTAGTTACCTTTATCAGGCGAGCTGTATCTACTGGCTCATTAGTCCCCGGCTGGATCTTGTAGCGCCGAATCGCGGCTGGCTTGTTGGTTAGATCGAGCAAGGTGTAGATGCCTCCAAACAGCCAGTACACAGTGATTGTGAGAATCATCGTTCCCCAAACCCAGAACAGAAAGTGGTCCTCGCCTACGCGGTCCACTAGCCGGTCCCAGAGGGCTTGCCAAAAGTTGCCGGAAGCTCCCCAAAACCGCTGGAGATGCCTTAAAAATGAAAAAATAATTAGCTTTTAAAACAACTGTTTCAAACTGGATGAAAATTCTCAGAAATCCACTCAAATTTTCCCCACGTATCGCGAGGGGGTAAATTTTCCTGGAGAAGTGAGCAGCATTGTTTGCGATACGTCGGGAAAGTTTTAGTGGATTTCTTATTATCTCTTTATTATCTTATTATCTTTTCAGAAGTGCTAAGATTAGGAGTTAGACAAAAGATTAACAAATTTGATAGGTTTGATAGCTTGTTTATTTATTTTTAACACAAATTATCGAAAACAAGCAACAAGGAAAGAAGCATGAAAGAGAGGCACATCGTTTTTCACAAACGTGTCACTGAAGGTGTTAGGTTCTCTACAGATAATTTTTCACTTTTTAATGACACGATAATTCACTAACACAGATGACTGCGTAGATGTATGTGGCCATTTTGAGTAAATTATTTTTATTATGTAAGCTGTTTTTCACTCATTTCTTTATTTTGCCCTAAATTTTATGTTTTATAAACATTTCTCTGAATATATTATCTAAAGAATTAATCGGTCAACGATAGCAAAATTGCCTACATTTTTAGAACAAGCTGGAAGATATGTGAACTCAAAAAATTGTAGAATAAACTTGAATTTAATTACCAATTACTTTAAAAAATGAATTGATTAAAAATGTGCTAAGCACTAAAATCGATTCCCAATAATGTGACAAACAAACTGTTATTAACTACATACTCACCATGTGAGGGTGTTTCTGAACGCAGCAAACACAATCAGCGCTGAACTGATCACAAATAGAACGCTTCGAAGTGACGAGAGCAAAGTTGGTGTAGGTGTCATCCCCACAATATGAGGCTTTTTGGCATCAATATTAAGCTGCATTGTGTCAGGCATTGAACCTAACTGAAAAACAGATCATTACCAATATGAATGGTGGTATGGCACCTAATAAGTGACTGTTCATCAGGATGTAGAGTAAGATTTACAGTATAACAAATATAGCATTATAATATACTCTTAAATGCAGAATGGTTACAAATGCCTATTTGAGCCCTACAACCTAGCCCTACAATGTATAAACCCACAATGATTTTTGACACCACGGTAAATACAAATAATGTTCCAAGAATGTTGGTAAAGAATTAAACCCAAATTAACACCAATCTTATGCCACCAGACTTGTATTTGTATGTATGGTACTTTGCTGACTTTTTTACCGACACCGTCGTCCGCTGTATTTAAGTAATTGTATGGCTAATTTGTGTCTTCTGTTTGTACTGGCAATGGCATTGACCTCTAAGAGGTTCCAAGCAAAAGGCTACTTACAATCAGGACTGAACACGAAGCCTTGAACGAAATAAAACGTAATATACGCTCAAACTGTACTTGATATGCACAGTCGTCTTTAAAAGTACGACAAGAGATAGCAAATTAATGATCAATTTAACTTTCTCGTGGATGTCAATATTAAAACATTCAAATTTGTGCGCGCACTGAGAGGGAAGCATGCGCGCAAAAATATGATTGCCTTAAAACACGGACTGCGTATTAATCGATAGGTTGTCTCATGAATTTGTTTCAATGTGGAATAAAAATAGTACCTATGCTTATTCACGGCTCACGTAGCCATAGTAACAAATAATAATAGAGCACTTTACTCCAAACAATCACTTCTCAGCGTTCACCTTTCGTGTGGTCATTTGAAAACAAAATCAAATATCAGTGCGATAGGGAAGGCACTGAACCAAGAGCAGAAAAACCGCAATTGAAATATCAATTCTCACCTGGTGAAAACACCAAATTGAAGAGGTTGATGCCAAATATGATACTGGTAACGATTCACATGTTTAATTGCTTGTTTAGTAAGATTTGTACCATCATTCGAAGTCCTTATTTGCTACGAAAACATTGGCATGAACCATTTCACAATGTGACAACCAACTAGAGTACGACCAAAGTATGACGACGCTCTTTATGCTGGTGCATACCTACGTCCATCTAGAGGTAGCCACTCACAACCATAGTACACAACGCCCTGCAAAACGCTATAAATGCACGCCGTGCTGGATACACTTGGTGTAGATGCCAAATTTGAAGCAAGCTTTTTACTTTTAGTTCACATCAATGATAACCACGCAGAGAATTTTAACTGTTAAAAATTTTTTAATGGTGTGATAAATGCATTGCAAATTTTACAAAAAGAGCGCTCTTTTAATTTCAAAACATTAATTGCTATAATTATAATGTTAGTGAAAAAATTCGGTTTTAAAGACTTCAATGTCCAATGTTTCAGAAACTTGGAAACCGTTTCCGTCCTCAGATATCAAAAAAAAAAATTAAAAGGCTCCCAACTCAACTGTCTTGTATCTTTTCAAAAAACCCATTTACAAACAGTTTTTTTGAAAACTAGTGCTGAATTTAGGCAGAAGACATGAGTCTTAAGAATTTATTGTCTCATATCTCTTTTTACAACAGAAAAGCACAATTTTGGCTTTCCAATTGTATCTGCTGACACAGCAATCATCATTTAACGTACTTAGAACCATGGCAGTCATGCCAACACTTTTTTGTGTCAGTTTTGTTTACTCTAGGCAGAAGAAAAAAGACAATTGACAAAGAAGAGTTTTCAATAAAATTCTGGCTCGAAAACGTTTTTTGGGCAACCACGTTTAGTGATCCATCAATTTACTTTCACCTACGATTTTGACATATTAATATCACATTCTTTGGTATGGCTTTCTTTCTTTTTACGTTTCCATGGTGCATTTTAGTTTAAAATTTAGTTAGGTAAAAATAATGTTTGCACTGATCTATTCCCAGGTTTAGGCATAAAGTGGTCTGCATCTGTAATGAAAATGTCAATTGTGTTTACTATAAGCGTTGTTTTTGAAGGTATTGAAGACATATTCATTTAAAAAAATGTTACCTCCAGCTATGACTTTGGTGCAATTGCATTTATAGCACCGCTGATGGTCGGAGTATCGGACCGGCCTTTACTTTTCAGGAAATGTTCGGGCCAGGTAAAAGAAAAAATCGTTACAAAAATCTAGGTGTTTAAATGTATTTCCTAGATAGCCAACAAAATATTGTGTGATGCATTGATTTTGCAGGAGTAGAGCAGCCGGCTAGAATGGCTAGAATGCTAAGCTAGAATGGCTCCGTCTCTAACATTAATTCTAGTCTGAATAAATAGATTTTTTTCCCCCCCACCAGCCTGTTATCACGATCATCATGCAAGTGTATCCAGCTTATTCCTCGAACTGCTGCTCGTGCCGCATGGCATGGTGATTGGAGACGATGCTTCCAGCACACATTTCCCATGATATAGGTGCATGTTAATGCCAAATGGGTACCTAGAGTACCTTGACTCAACATTTCTTGACAATAATTCAAAGGTCAAATCAGTCTTGGTCTACAAAATCCTGAATTGGTAGATGGTCAGCAATAAAAACCTTTTAATCCAGTTAGCGCCATGCTATAGCGCAGTGGTCGGCAAACTTATTCGCCAAAGAGCCAAATATGTACATAAAAACGATTTTTAAAAAATTTGAGAGCCAAATCTGTTTATTAATTTAGTAAATCTTTATTATAATTTTATACCTTCATTTTATTACAGGTACACGGAATAAAACTTGATT
>QKMV01003554.1:0-11301 GCA_003287335.1 Lednia tumana
AATAATAAAAATGAGTTAGTTTCAATCGCTCAAACCTTCTTCACTCTTTGATATTAATCCATTCTATTTTTCCCAAAAATTTCAGTCGATTTGTGTGCCCATTTACTCCTATTTTGCGCGTGCTTTGAACGGTTAACATGTTAAGCCCTTGAATTGCCTATGCAATGCTCATTTGCAATACCTACATTTCACATTCATTTATAAAAATTATACACAAAAAAGCATTTTTTTACATTCTTTAACGCTGTTCACACCAAAATATCTACCAAAAACCCACGGTGAAGCTTGTTTTTGAGAAGTTGACAGGATTCAGATCCGACTGTTTTTGTAACGATAATAATATCAACTACCTAGTTCGCTATGACGACGTCTTTCATTTCTGACTGGTTTCTCCATTCGACTGCCTGCCTCAAATCCTGTACACAACCCTAAAATTGCAGGCTCGAATGAACTTTAGCATACGCATGGAGTAGATGCTTTCATATGGAGAAAGAAAGGCGGTTAAAGTAATACGTTTCAACATTATGCACACTGAAGTTTTCTGTGAGTGATGAGAAATCGTTAGCTGCTCAACATATCCGCGGGGGCGTGCAATCTACTTCTGTCTTGGCCCCGCCATCAATCAAAATATTTCCACCCGCGCCGGGCCGCGATCTCTTCATACATCGAACGCCCGTTTCCGTTGACCGGCGTTGTTTGCAGACTCACTTGGCCAGGATACCGGGCGAGATTAGCTTGCCAGATCAGATGCCGCCATTAGTAAATCAGACAAGAATTTGAAAAATCTAGAAAAATCTTCTTTTTTTCCATAGGCCGTCGCTTTTTTAATTACCTGCGTCTTATTACTCATTCTATGAACTGTCGTAGGTTTTAATTAGTTTGTTGAGGAGAAAAAAGTAACGCCGTTCGCCGTTATCTTGTGCTTGAATAAAAAGTGAGTGGTTTCATGTAATTTGCGTTAGGAAATGAGTATAAAAGTGAAATAAATTAGCGTGGCCGGTGGTGGCTAATTAGTTTTTAATAATTTCACAATTGATGGATGCAGATGTGGTGACGTGTTGAACGGTGACATGCAGAGCCATGTGCTTGACGTTGGGTTGAGCAAATTGCGATGTTATTCGTCCGATTAAAGAGTCGTTAACTGCGACTTTGGCACGTAAAAACGTCGTAGGCAAAAACAATGATAACTATTTTAAGCGAGTTTTACACGTCGCAGATGAAAAACGTACTGGAAAGATAGAAAAAAAGCTCGTGGATTGGTACGAACGAAACGATCGCGCATGACAAAGCGACCGTTATTTCAATTAGTTTATTTTATCGAAGTTTATTTTCTTCTGACAAGTTTGAATGACATTTTAAGCATGTGTCAATCGAATAAAGTTTTGAATGTGGTATGGTATTTCTTTCTACGACTAATTCTTGTATGTCTTGACGAAGAGTTGTTCACGAAGCATAACCGAACTGGAAAGCCGTTTTTCCTTACGATTAAATAAAAACCGTCACAACGAATGGAACATTGGAAGGTATATATTGGAATTCCTTTTGAAATACCGAAAAGGATGCTTCCCGCGTAACCTTTTAGTTTATGACTGAATAAATATAAAGTTCTATTGACTTTCAGAGCAGAATTCTCCTCTATTCAATTGTCTACATGTTAAAGAGATCTCTTTGGCGAGTTACGGAATGTGTGGAGGAGGCAAAAAATGCAGCCGAGAGGATAAACATGAAGCGTATCCAAGGCTTTCGAAAATATACTACCTAAAATACATCATGCATTGTTCCAGGACCAATAATTCGATACGCAACAAGGCGTAATTTGCATTGCTTTTCAAACACAAGGCAGCACAAAAGAATAATTGTGGCTAGCTACATTTTTCAGGATTCCTATCCAAGAGCAAAGTTGTATCTTCTGCTTTAGTAGAACCACTAAAGTCCAATGATATCGGGGTTTTAAGGAGTAAGTCAGAAAAACTAGAGAAAAAGTACCAAATATAGAATGATGCACAGTGTTTTCAGTTTGCAAAGGAACTTCTCTCCAAATAACTATAAAGTCTATAGCTAGAGGCATTCCAGTCTGGATCATACTAATAAAAAAAATGTCTAGATTTCAATTACTTCCAGGAAAATTTGCCCCCTTTGCTAGCCGCTTTCTTAAATGTAGCAATTTACAGAAGGGTTTACTCAAAGGATGAGATTAAATGCTTTCTCTCTATCCTGCTTTCTCTGCCTCAGTGACTTGCATCACGGCCAGCTTCCATGTGATAATGGATCCAAATCAGTCTCGACTTGTAGTAGATGAAAAGCTACGTGGAGGCTTCAAAAACCAGGCAACTTTTTTCTGTGGGTTATATATAGGGTTGACAAATGAAACAGCAACAAAAATGAACGTCACTACAATCCTGGATTCGCTTGTGATAAAAGCAACAAACCTTTATCGTAAAGATTGGATCGCCCATTTTCTTCGGCGCTGAATATGGGTTTCAATATACTACCAACGTTTTTTGGCAATATCAGTTTAAGAGTACGACGGGCCATGGAATTTCGCTCAAAATCGTCCGAGGCACCCAGAATGAAGCCATTCACAGGAGACACTTGGCATCTGTACAAAACCTTCTTTTCCACGGGGACAGGGTTTTCCACCTGAGGATCGTGATGCGTTTCTTTCGTTCGTCTTCTGCTCATTTATATTTCGGAAAAAGGATGCTTGGAGTGGAAGCTGGCATTAGCCGCGAACAACAATCTTTGTAATTGGGACAAAGGTTGCGCCGCATTAGCATTCTCTTTGAATGCGATTGCAAGAAATTGCAAAATTATCCGCAAAGTTTTGCTCTTATTACGGGGTCTCCAATTTATGACTCGTAACAAAGTGCATTAACTAAATACATTTCATTTGATATTCTACCGCAACCTCTGTTCGTTGTATTCCCGATGTAAATATAAATTGAAGCAGGGATAAGAGAAGAAAAGGGAGAGCAAGGCAAGACAAGAGAAGAAACAAAATTAATGACGACTGTTTCATAAATTGTAATAATTAAAAAGTATGCAATAAGTTTAACTAATCAACTCTTCTTCAATGGAAAACCTACATGTTTGGATGGCACCGGCTATGTATGAAATGTGAAATTTGTCAGCGAATTAATGTATAACCTTGTTACACACTATAGACAGAGAATCTGCTGAGTCGTGCTGGGTTTAATATAATTACCAAAATTATGAATGATGGGTGGGAGCGCTGCTGCTTTTGCAGCTTTTTTCCTTTCCAGCATTTCCTCAAACGTGTTCGAGCTGGGACTGCAGCAAAAGCGTTTCCTGCACAAATCAATAACATGCGCCAAAAACATAATTTTATTATTATAAATGGTACACTCGGAAGTTCTACACTGATTAAACTTCCCACATTTCTACCGACTTCGCTCCCACAAAATGATTCGATAAAAAATTATTATACGATATAATCAAATTCTTCATTCGCGCAGAGCAAATAAAATTGAAAGAGTCGCCATTTTGCTCTCAGATCCAATTCGCGTAGATATAAAACATTTTATTCGTTTTCCAGATTCAGCTTATTATTTTAATAACTGGCTATAAACGTGGCGGGGGGCACGAAACAAGATTGCTGCAAATGGTTACCCATTGCATAAAGCATGATTAAAGATTTTAATTGCCACTCGTCCGCTCTAATTTTAAGATGCGAATTTTGCGGCACAGAGCGAAGAAAATACGTCATAGCGAATGCCTTAATATTGAGGCATATCTAATTAAATTCAAAAAGTTTCATTGTGTGCCCATTCGTCTTACTCTAGTTAAGTAGCTGGTGCTAATCTACGCTGTAATAAATTAATAGACGTTAAAACTTGGGAGCTTGATTATTGAAAATGTGTGCTTGCTCCGAACGTAGATTTCAGTCCACCCGGCACTTACGAGACAAATTAATAATAATATAGCAAGCGCAAACGGTAATTAATAATTTTGCATACGTGCTTTACTCGTGCTTGTACTTTGGCCAGAAGCTATGTGGTGCTACGAACTTGGAAGTTAGTAGTACATCTGAACTGATCGCCGTTTGGAAAATTGCTAACTAAACATTTCCCATTTGGTTATTAAAAGAAATTACACCGTGCTCCCTAGATACAGAGCTAGATTCAACCACATAACTCCAGTGATTTAATATGTATATATATATTTCAACTCTTGAGAAAAAATCATCTCCTTGGGGTGATTGTAGGCCTTGAGCCTGATGTTGGGCTTCTGCGTTAGCTTTGTAAGCAGAGCAGGCTGCAAATGGACCAGCCAATCAAAATTATCATACGACCAGATGATACCATTCACCAAACATATACGGGACTCGTGTTCTGTAGCAAGTGAAATGTATCGCACAGGTACTTCTTGTGAACTAATGGCTGTAATGAGTTAAAAGTGATATCGCTTAGAAAGAGCCTGTTGTAACAGTTAAGCTTCGTCAATTACCGTCTCTACCAACCATTGCCATTTTAAACGACACTTGAGGGAACGCCGCGCCGCGAATCATTAACTAATAATTATATGAGGTGCTTAAGACTGGTGATGAATACTACCCAAGTTTTACCTCCTCCCACCGAAATAGTCGACGTCTCGAGTTGCCCGACATCATGACGTACATCAATGCCCATAAAAGCGTCGCTACGGCCGCAAATTGTCGCCCACGCTTCGGGTTTGCCAAGATGGAGATTGAAGGAGACGACGAAGCGCATTAATTATCGCCAATAAATGAAAGTTGCTCCTAAATTACATAGCGCGAAGTTGATGAGTGGAAAATATTTTCAAACTTGAATATGAATGAAAGTTATGGGCGTAATTGAATTAGTGAGTGATACTGTCATTGAAGCAGAGTCAAATTTTGGCCATTGTTTACCAATGTCGTGATCCTTATACTAGTATCTTTGGTCGTGATTGTGGTGGGTGTTCTTGTAGGTACACTCGAAAAGGATGTAAGAAGTTTCGCTGAATGAAGGTAACATAGCGTTGACATGCTGAAATGAAAATACATTAACCAAATTAAATGACAGCCAAGCAAATAACTCGTGGCCCTTTCACAAGCAAAAACTAATTAAAACTCGAAACAAACATGTAGAAATTGGAATTTCTGTGTTTCCCTTATTCAGATTTTTTATCCAATAGAAATAGTATTTTTAGATAAAAGTTAAGTGGATTTATTGTAGGTACTGTGCACTGATATACAGTCCTAGCGATTTCTTTTACGTGGCGTTCTTGAATTCAACCTTACCCCCGTTCACCACTTACGCACCAAAGTTGTTATTTCAACTGCTCTGGTATGTTTTTCAAATAGGATTGCTCCTATTGTTGGAGTTAACAACAATTAGCTCGGCTCTCCAAATCCTCAACGTGCTCTATGCATGTAGAACTACAAGAGTCCTTCTGTTAACGGTGGATTTAATTTAAGCATCCTATCTTTGAGAATGGAGGCTCCCTCTGTAGGGCCAATCGAGAGGATGCGCGATGGTTTCATTTGCGGCGTTTATCTCCTGGAAAATAAATGTCATGGTATGTATGCGATGGAATCGGTCTTGTAATATATGAACATGACGGGTTCGGGATATGCTATGTTAATCGCACTGATTCGAATTTCTGCTCAAATTAGGTCAAGAGTGACTCAAAAGCTTTTGAAATGGAACAATGCATGTTGAAACCGCACGTTGATTCGTTAAAAATTTAATGATTTGTGCAAAAGGAACACTATAGTATTATGAAACTAACAATTGTTTAACCATTGTGGTCACGACTTGTTAGATTGTCAAAACTCTACATGCGGAATAATAATGGTTTCATATTAGTGTTACTTCATAATATAATATCATGGAAAAAGGGTATAATACCTACCGTCTTCAGATATTATTATTTTCATGGAAATTTAAAGTAAAATCAAAAAATACAACGCATGTAAAGAAAAATCGAATCTAGTCGACTTTGAAAGCTCCGTAACCGTCGGTTGCTTGAGTACAGTTTTCTTTTTGTGACAAGACACGATCTTGAAAGCACACGAAAACGTATAGCGTGACTCGGACAAAATGTGGGCCATTTGTGCGTCAACTACTAGGCTAAGCGGGCAAACGTTGAATGTTGCATGAAGACTTCTCGGAAGTGTTGGAGGCATAATACCAAATCGATAGCGAAGAGCATACGACCGGGCGATATCTTATTCAACAACAACAAATTCCGTCCCACTTCCAAAACGAATTATACAAGAAGTACACGAGTTACTTGAGATGTGACTTCAGAAGTAAGCACTTTTTGGTAAAAAGTTATCGCAGTCAGTCGAATATTACAATAATAGTTTATGGGATACTGGTCAAACAGCGGAGAATGCAATTTCAAACCAAAACGAGTGGAGTGAACAAAATTCCATCCGCTTTTTCCCTTTATAGATTCATATATTTATTGGAGAAACTAAGCTTTCAAAGTATAAAGTTGAGTCCTAAACTGTTCCGCTAATAAAATATAGTTATCAATGAAGTACATGACTTCTGAAACTTAACCTAGTTCCCTGTTTGCACAGCTAACAATACTGTTTTTTTAAATGATAATACCATAAACACAAATTTTTTGATACTTGTAAATTAATAGTAGAGATTATTCCTAAAAGCTATGTGAATGAACCAACCAAATAAAAGCCATCCATATCGGATTCATTAATTGGAGGAGAGATTATCGAGTAGTGTGGCTTTAGGTGGCTGAATAGCTTCATTTAATGAAACACAGAGGGAATTAAATCGACCAGGTTACTTGCACCGGCCTTTATAAAGTTTGAAATTTTGATTTGATACGTGCCCTGGTTTGGGGCAGTACGGAGAATTCGATATAAAAACATACCAACAAATGGTTCGAACCAAGAAACAAAGGGAGAACCATGTGAGACATGAAAAAAAAAGTTTCATTCGCATTTAAGCATGCACCGACACGTCATATCAAGCTGAAATCCTCAAAACAGCCCCGTATTCGCATGCTATTATAACGCCAGCTTTGATCTTATAATAAAGCTGCGCAACGTGATTTTGATTATATTAAGTCTCTTCATATAGCTGCATCTTTTCAGTGGCCTTTCTACTTTTATGTAAATATGTCGCGGGGTCGAGTGACTAAAAAATTTCAAGATTTCAGCGACTATAAATTACGCAGAAAACGGGCGCTTCCACCGCACATACAGAGGTAAAGGTGAAACTGAGATTTTAGGAACGTGACCGAAATATGTCGAGATGGTGTTTTTTATCAAAAGAATAACGCTGCAGAGTGGATGAAACGCAAGCAACGCGGAACAGACACGAAAGTTTCGAACAACGATAATCCTAGTTTTAGAGTTCTTAGCTTCTAAATTCGGGTGCATGACTTATGCGAGTATGTGCTTTCAACACACGTGCTATCAACTTTTCCAGCACGTCAAGACGTACACTATGCTGCTTAATGCTGAAAGGGGGAGTCTCCCCCCCAGCTTAGGAAACATGACGAGCTCGCAAACAAAAAGAAACGTTCATACTGAGGTTAATAGTTGTTTGAAATGGCAAAAGAAAGTTGAGCCAACTCCAAGTGTGTATATGTTTACTCGGATTTCTAAATATTATAGCCAACCCAAGAGACGTGTTCGTACATAAATGTTTTCTTAACCCCATTTCTTGTGTTTTACTATGGCGTAAAAAATGCGCGAGTTTGCTTCGTAAGCGCTCAGTTTTGGGACAAAAAAACGAACAGAATATCGTAATTACTTGGTAAATTTTATGCTTTTTTTCAAGATGCAGATTTGGAGAGCTATTCAAACATGTAACCTCAATATACCTCATGGTGTGCAATTTATTTTACCTTTCATGCTTTCATTTAGGTACCCAACACGTCGATAAATTTTATGTAACCCATAAATATGTCATCTTTAAGTCTTAAACATACCTAGACGTAACAATTATGTCGCTACCATGTATCATCTTTTCAACTTAGTTATAAAATAACAATTAAGTTTATATCAGCTAGCACGTCTTCACATCTTTGTTGATAGCACGTACATTGACGACTTCCCTTATAGGCATTATGTCCTTATCTTCAGCATCTCACCTTTACAACCGCAGATCCTGGGAAACATACGCCCTCCCCATACCTCCCTTCCCCCACCGACCCCACTTAATCCCCACCAGCACCCACCGAAAGGCCTTATTACGTCACGATTCGGGTGGGAAGGCATTTAGGAATGGGTAGTGTGACGATCTTAGGAATTTCATTAAACCAAACTTCCGCGAGCTCGCATATTCGTTATAATCATCTCGCATTATCTACTTTTACTATATGGGTGTGCGCAGGATAAGAACGAAGACTTATAAACTACTAATATCCCCACTGCTCCCTTCTATCCCCACGTCAACTCTTCATTTATAACACAATTTCAGAAAACTACTAGCGAACACCATCTACTAGTTCCGCCACCGATGTTCAGCCCATACTCAAGAATTTGTCAAACATCCACTCCATTCCGAAAACCACTTTCTGTAAACTCGCTTCACACAAATTACGTAAATTTATCGTCTGTATAGCCAACTATTTCATTGGCATTTTAGGGGTGCTTGCATATTTACCACTATGGGATAACGATTATTATAGAGTCTCTTATATACTCTCGTTAATTTCCATCGCTTATCTCAAAGTGTCTACAACGAAGCGTTTGGTGGAAGTGCCGGGCTGATGTCTTCCTATTTATCAGCTGCGTGTTTTATTACCGTCAAGGTGCAAGGGTGTCGTGGTCGATGGAAGAAGTGGGAGTAACACCACGCCACGCAATTACGTTTACACGTTGTGAGCCACTGTTTAAATTCGGAAAATAGACAAAAAAATCAGTGTTCCTTAAATTGTCCAAACTCAACTCATGACGAGGAACTCATTGAACTGCAGTCCTATCATCGAAAACCAAAGTACATTTTTTCTATCCCTAGTTTATTGTCAATAGCATTTTGTGTGATAGCAATATTTACACAGTTAGCAATACTTACTAATATAGAGAGGATACTCACACTGCATTTTAGTATAGCCATAGAGTATAGCTATAGCGTTAAATCTTTGTTTATATTTTATTATACGTATGATTGTGTATTGTATCGTTATAATTACTGTTTTGAGCCACTTTTAATCGTAATTTCCAATAGATTATAATAACGTGTATAAAGTACGAGTTCCATTTGGTCCTGTCAATTTAATTATAAATGATTGGCACTAACGAATAAATCGCTGCGCTATGCAATAACGTAGCAGCGCTGTAATACCAATAGGATTAACCGTAAACCATAGTTAAAACAGACTTATGCTTACACAGCCTGTGTTTTGTTGAAAGCTTAGCGTGAAAATTCGAGATCAAAAGAACCAATAAAAATAATTAGTTAACTAAAAGAGCTGAAGTTTTACTTCTTCAGTATTGAACAGCAAATATTATCTTCCCTGATTAATTTGCAGATTTACGGTTTACCCCCTCGCCCGTTGGGAAATGGAGCGTGTTAACTTTCATTGTTGCACAAACTTTGGCTAAGTGAACTACACAAAAGCGCTCCATTTTGTACATTTGGTGAATTAATGTCAACCACTATAATAAACATTCGAGAACTAAAATTAATGAATAACAATATTGTTATAACAAGCCGCAGTTTATTCGCTTGCAGCACGCGGCTCGATAATTGAAATTCATCATTTTCAGCCGTTCACATCAAATTAGCATGTGAATATTTTAAGTTCACATTCAAATTGTTATGCGGTTTCATTTTAAATGATGTTATGCATTAAGTTGCATGTTTTTATGGTTGGATATGTAGGAACCTCCTCAAACCAGCATATAATTTACCCGTACCTGAAACTTATCTTCATTCTGGACATACCTACAGATCATATGAATAAAACTGAGTATGAAAGGAATGGAACTAATGTAAAACCACAAAGTGAGAAGTGAAAATGCAATTTAAATACTGCGAAGACTGGGAAACGTATCACGTTATTATTTCTTTGAGAGAAATTCTTGCAATATACTGTTATTAATATTTTCGAAATGCACGTCTGTTTTTCTAAAAGTATAACTTCAAATGCAAGCGGAGAAAGAAATAGAATATTAGTTGATGACAGAAAGATATATCTGACAACTTGGCTTTTCTGGATGGGAGCTTTAACCAGTAAGCGAAGGATGGGAACGAAGGGAAGCAGAAAAAATGTGTAGCCCAAACGGGATACGAACCCGGGACCTCTGTATTAGTAGATACATTTCTCTTAGATATGTGGGTACAGTCCAGTCCAGTCTATTCGACGGGAGATCATCCCCTGAAATCCCCCCACCCCTGAAAACGGCTGCCTTGGCCAATACGGCTGGCCAATACATGCCCTGATATTCAGCACCAGCACTTGCAGCGGAAAAGTATATTCTTAAAAATAATTGGGAGTTATCTACATCGCATTTGAAGAGAGGAAAAAATAATTTGATTTCTGGGGCTAGCAGCGTCCATAATCTTTTGCATACCTGGCACTTCATGCAAAAAAAAACTTTAGGGGAATTTTTAAGACAACAGACGCACGCGCGCGTACTCACCTACATTACTTGGAGTAAAAACGTGTTTCGGATTAAGCAATTTTACACTCATTCAGAGACAAAAAATCCTATATTGTCACACCACTTTTCCAAGTATTCACGCAAGCGTAAAACTAAAATGAACACTTGAATTTATGCTAGTGAGTTATTAAAAATGCTGAAAGGGAAGGATGCGTTGGCGGACATTGTTTTCCGAAAAATGAGGGTGTCGGTGTAGAGGAGAGGAAACGCAATTAAAACGGGCTGCGAGTCGAGCGAAAGTGGATCGTTCATTACACGGCCGTGTCAGGTTTGACACACATTTCGGGGATGACTAGATAATATTCGTGACAATGGCGCAGTTGTAAGGCTGCATGCCAAGCGACTCGATTAAATACCTCGTACGTGAGTTTTGCAGTTGCCTGAGACCAAATGGTTTATTCTTTATTCCTTATTCATTAAAAACTTACAAAAAGTCAAAAGGCATTAACACAGAACCATTACATTACAAATACATGATCATTTCACATTACATTACACATAGCGTATTGTATATCCCAATTGTCAGTCGTTTAGGTACCTTCTTTCATTTTAAAATTTCTTGACTAATATTGTACCGTATATAATATTCCAACCGTATACCATCATCATTCTCAAACACACACACACACACACACACACACACACACACACACACACACACACACACACACACACACACACACACACAC
>QKMV01003556.1:0-11300 GCA_003287335.1 Lednia tumana
AGCCAATTTTAATGCCAATTATTGCAAGTAGTTCAAACTAATTCCGTTAGGAACTCCACCGTCGAATTTTAGGTTAAGGTTTTAGGTTTAAGGTTTCAGTTACAAGTTTAAGGTAAATTACAGTTTTAAAAACCTTCTATGCTAAGCACTCGCGGTGATTCCCTTGGTGCTTTCGGAGTACGCTACGTGCCAACACTGAGCCGTCACTGGGGTCGGCCCTCTTCTCCGCTAGGTTTATCATCACCCTCATCATCACCCTTCTATTCACCAACGCCATGTTATCAATGCCACAGGGCGTTAGGTCGATTACGTCGTAAAATAGCAATAATCATCATAAACTTCATGCCCCTAGGGAGGCGCACTGGCCAGGTCACACGCAATGGTGTACCGTCATAAAAAACCGCTAATACGAACTTTTCAAATGATTTTAATATAATTAGTCTGATCTCACGATGGTGTTTGTTTACACTTTTCTTGATACGATTCTAGTGGTATTTTGCCTTTTCCTGGACCTACACTTTTATTTGTCTTACACTAAGGGCTCCAGCTTTACAACTTTTCTTAGCTTCGAGTTCATCGCTGTTCCTAGGATTAAATTGGTATCGCCATGGCAACAGCCAATCACATGCATAGAATTCATTTTGTTTCTGATGATTAACCTCTTAACTCGAGGTTAAGAAAAGTTGAAAGACTGGCTTTTAACAAACTTCCACGGTCATGCCTCATTGCACTAAAATTTGATCCTGATGAAAATGAGTACGTTGCTGTGTCAATGCTTTGATTTTAGTATTGTGTGAGCCTGTAGATTTTAAGTTTCATTACCAACAAGATCAAAATTATAGTTGTTTGGTTCGGGGGTTTCGGTGACTCACCAAGATCCTCCACTTCGCAGGGAAGCACAAGGGTGTCGCCTATCACTGCTCGAAACGTTTGCCCCCTCGAAAGAAAACGAGGAGTCACTGTAGCATCCAACGGTTGTCCTGGAAAAGGCAGAGAAATCTTTCATTAATGACAGGAATCTACTTAACCACCTCTCGATGTAGCACGTGTTTCATTTTTGCAAAGCTCTGCTCTGCTCTGCTCGCAGAAAATTTTGCACAGCAAAAAAGGTATCTCATAGCGTAGTATTAATACTCTACCAGCTCCGAATATTAATTATAATCTGCTTAGTTCTTAACGTAGCGTAGAGAAAGTGTTAGACGTTCAAAAAATTGCTTGCAAACTAGAAAGGGCAATGTGAAAATTTGCAAAATATATAGCAGTTGGTACCTAAAAACAACCGGAAGCCATAAATAATATCCAAGACTGAAATCTCATTAGAGCGAAGTTCACGTAAAACGCACAAACTTTACTTCCAGGTCGAAAGAAGAACTCGAGACTAATTATTATTTTGCACATGGATATACACACCGTGTAACTATCACGAAATTTGCCAAAAACCAAACACACGAGTTTTCTAGCTCTGGCAACATCAATAAGTTTACGTGAAAAAACTTGCACTAGCTTTACCTCTATACATTACAATGTCATCGAACACTTAATTGTAAATAATAGCTTCGATTTTCATCCATGGCTGGACTATCTTTCAATATTTACATTTAAAAGATAATGATGATCATCGATGATAAATTTGAATAAATTCTCTCTATATTTCCTTCAGTTTTCCAGCGAAATGCGAAGGGAATGAAAATTTCTTGTAAAACTGTATCTCATTCACCTGTCCAAAAACCCTAGCTCGTTTTCATGACCATTTTACCCTTAAAATTTCTTTCTTGCAAATAAATACTTCCCTGAATTTTAAGAGAGAACTAAACTTTTCATCTTCAGGCACTGCTTTGAGACTTTCATTCAAACCGAGCTATCTTTTAAGTTAAACTGATTTTTACCATTTTTGGAAGTACCATCATGCGTAAGATTGATTTGAAGATACAATGATAGAACACATAGTTACTTTATAGATGGTTCATAAAACAATGCCATTTTTTTAGCTGCAAAGATGCATGGCCACGTGACTAGTTGCTGGAAATACTTTCATGCAAATCTCATTTCGACTAGAGGCAGGTCATTCGTTACCGTATACGCCGCTCACAAGACAAAGAGTCTGTTTCCCCTCAATGTTTTAAAAGTATAGATCCATGCAGATATGACCAAAGCATTCCAGGCATAGTGATCAGTTAATTAATACACCCCTCGTCGCACGTTAACCATGAGATCATAAATTGCAGTGGAATTACGCTCTTGACCGAATAATGAACCTTACATTCGCAATAACTGAAAGACTTGCATCTTCTCGCACCGCTCACTTAAACTTTTCGAGCTTAATTTTTTGTTTCGAGTAATTATTTATTGAAATACTTTGCATTTTCACGGGATGGTGAAGTAAATCACGCCGTTGATGTAACGGAAGTAAATGCCTTCGGCTGGAAGGAGACGGATGTAACGCGCGCCTTTAGTATCAGAAAATATGTGAAACCACGTCCAAAGTTATTCGACTGCATGGGCTCCAAGAATTTCTCATATCGAGGTGGTTTGCAATGAAATATTTTTCTCATATTTCAAGTAGACAAGAAAAATTCTTTAGTTACAAGAAAAGAGATAAGCGATGGTAAAAAGATACGTGGGAAATTGAAAAGCGTAGAACCAAGCATTTTAATCTTGTAACGTATGCACTTATATTCATCATCGGATTTTCCTCTAAGAGGGACTCGTTTCGAGAAAGGCTCCTTGAGATATGAAAGCCTGGGATTTCATATCTTGCTGTACCAACGGGACGCAATATTTTTAGAGTGGGACAGGGACAAACGATCATGGAGTTGGCTAATTTTTACAACGCATACCAATTTTTGATTGGGACCGTTATATACATCTGAATATTGCCGTCCATATATGTATCCTAAAATAATGACTTGACTTTCCGACATAAAAATGATGTACATTTAATGCAGCAGATGGTGTCCAGAGTACAATCGAACCTTAAATAATGAGGACGGAAGCATGGAAGCTGCTTAGATTATATTGGAGATACAAGTACGACATGTGCTATACGCTGAGGGACAACTCTGATTCGGTTAGCATGAAAATTACTCATTACAAACATGACGCCAAGCGGATCTGGAAAAGGGTCATTTCCTGGCAAACACGAAATTTTGTTAATGGCGTGGATACTTGTATAAAAGCCGAATGACCCTCTTAGAGCGGGTCCGTCCTGACGCTGCATGCATGCTTGATTGGGGGATTTTCATAATAAAGCTCCACTCTTCAAACACCACTAGTTTGGAGCGTATACATGCGAACACTGATTCTCCCATGGCTTAGCCACCATGCCTGGACCATTTTCTCGTTGCTTGTAATGACACTTCATCGGTCCCATATCCGGTTGTTCTTCCTCTCGTTTACGACCGGATATCACCACTTTGTCTGGATTGATGACTGCGCGCACCCAGCCTCGCGACGCGACTTTCGGAGAGGCGACGTCAGTGCTCATCTCGAGCCGAGTGCAGCTTCCGACTGCTACGTGCATTGCGCTCACCCTCTTTCTCCTCTGCACTTCGCCGCAGGGTACAAAGGGCAAAGAGCTGTGCTCGCATTAAATTCAAGTTTTACCGATATCTACTCCGAAGGCGCTTCGAGCTGTTCAAATCTCTGCCCTGGCTGCTTTCAGAGAGATTTTATCAAGCTTAACGAGACAGTCTATGCGAGCCATTTTCGAGATGACTACTTAGCAAGTAATACTTTTCTTAATTTTTATTGCCTGTAAATGAACCCTTCTTTCTCATGATGAAAGTTAATCGATTTCTAGGTGCTCTAACGATCAGCGCTCAAAGCGGTGTCTACCTCTCCATTCAATTTTATGACCATTCAATTTCACTTTTCGTTTTTTTTTTTCTGAGCGTGATGTATTTATTGCTAAGAACTGAAACAGTATTACTCAATCTTCAAAGTCGTTTCTGCTGTAAGTGATAAATTATTCTATACAGCTTTTTACGCCTTGAAATCCACCCCCATCCCCATCCATCTCGCAACACTCTTTTTAAGTAATACTGTCAATTATTCGTAGCAAATTGCACATTTTTCCTGAGAGATACACTTGCAGTTCTATATCAGTGTGAAATTGTATGGACATATGCATTGGTACTAATGGCTTGCCGCCCCTTACTCGTGTGTGATATTATGTGCATTGATGGCATATATAGATGGGGGGTGGAGGCCAGGGGTGGTGCTGTAAACAGCTAGATTCTACAAAAGCAGATTATACAATATCGACATGATAAATCACTTCCCTGATCATGGCGAGGCTATGGGACGCGCAACATCATTTGTGAATATTACACAAACAAGATTTTGGGAAAAAACCATGTAATATTCATGAATTTGTTGTTTTTCATAATAAACAAGGAAAGCGTTGCTGACGTGTTTTGATAAGATATTTAATCATCTTGTAATCTTCAGCCGCGTACCTGCACGTTGGTGAATTTCCATTCACCAAAATACTTTCGCTACGCCATGTTCTAGCGAGAATCATTTGGTCCAACTTTTATAACAAAATTATAAATAATCCCTCTTTCTGACTCAGTTTTCCGCGTTTTGACTTTTCTTCATCTAACTCAGTGATCCATTGATGGCTTCCGGCTCCGGAAAGCAAGCGAAAATGTGCCGGCGACGGCGCAACTTAACGTCATTTCCTTGCTAGTGTAGTGGCAATCAGAGGATAGAGAGTATAGAGTAGCACCGGCTCACCGTCTTCGCACCATATCGTCTCTGCTCCTGTGCCAGGAGGCTGGTATGGGAATAGTTATACGGTTGCAGCCCATTCCACTCCATGCCATTATAACGACTAATCGCATTGCGCGCGGTGCGGCGAAAGTGTTTCGTGCAAAATGCGAGCGAGTGATCAAGAGAGATTCAATCCAGGCATGGTGGAGAGACGAATGCTATGAATTTATAAACAGGGCGATAATTTGAGCAAAACCAACTAGAACCACACAGTTGGATTATTGCAAACCAGAAATTGACTGTTGATTCTCTGTGTGTTGATGCAATTAAATCCTACTAATAATATTGTTTCAATTCAAAATGATAATGTTACATCCCTGTACAGCCGCAGTTATGCTTATGTTGGATCCCCATTGAGCAATTTCGTCCTTGTCAGGTTAGTATTACACATCAGTATCACACATATGATGGGACGGTAAATTTACACACGTCAAAGGTGACTGAAAAGAAGGAACTTTATTTTCGTATGGATGCACGCAAAAGGCCATATTGAAGCTTAATACAAAGCAATTGGGCTTTTATGTGAGAACAATGCTCTGCGATAATCATAAAAACCAGTCAACTTTAAAATCATTTCTGTGTGGCCGATTTCCATTTTCTTTTAACATGTGGATGACATAATTCAATGAAGATTTAGCTTTCAAATATCGTAAACCAGTATTTTATTCCGTTTTAGTTTCGGAATTTCCGTCTTTCAGGAAAAATTCCTACCCCATTTCGGAACAAACCATTTCTGACAAACTGTGTGTGGCATTTCTTCAAATCGTAAGAACACATATGTACAACAGTCATTCATGTAGAATGTAATGGCGAATGAATCGAAGCATGTAATTTACTTGCAGACTCATTCCGTATCGTTTCACGTTGAAATCTAGTCGAATTGTGGGGTGTAGTTAGGATTTCCAGATCGAATCCAGAGCCCTTGATCTTAATCCTCCACATTGTCAATCAAGAACTGTCACCGGGTGGTACAGGAGACTTGGAGAGGGGGGGGGGGAAGAGGGGGAACGATAACATTGGTAGAGCGTCACATCCAGAGAGTTTCGCGTTATTCTCTAATTGCATTTCGCTCGTGCGTTATAAAAGGGTAGGTACGCATTTGTGCGCGATGTCTTCTCTAGCTATGGCAACATGAATCCTTAGGGGAAGATGTGTTTTGAATAGAACATCTCGCTCAAGGTGGAAAAACAACTTTTACATGTGCAACTACATAGATCTTCAAGAATAAAATCAAGTTCTGGGTGTCCATACTTTTGGAACTAAAACAATGTATTCTAGTCAAAGGTCAAATTTATGTAATACGATGCTCCATCAGGATTACCGGATTAAAGTTACAAAAAGGAAAAAAATTCGAAAAACCCTTCGGGCTAGCATTTTTTTTTTTAATTTAATTGCACGCCATTTGGAACATCATCCATTCAATGCAATAATTAATCCGAAGAGAGAGATGCCTCTAAATCTGCGAAAAGAAACTATTGAACAAAAAATGGTATACGCCAACTAATTTTTGCATTCTATTCATAGATACCAATAATAATAATGTAATTGCAATGCTAGTTTCTTCACACAAGCGCTGCTTATGTGGGTTATTTTCCTTGCTGTAATATTTATGTAAGACGTGTCATTATTGTTCTTGTAATATGGAACATACAATTTAATACGAAAACAAAAAAGCGTTTTCAGCATGTGCGCCACCATGTATAACGACAAACATAACTTAAAACACAATAATGCAAACAAAATATCCAGGACCAATGTGAAGCTCCATTTCAGACGTTGAGCTGCGAAAGCTTCACGATGCTTGCGTCGATGTGGATGGATGCTCGTACCGCAAGCTTTATTGAATACCATTCACACGAAAATGACGTTTCATAGACGTGTAATGCCATGTGGGAAGATTTGCCGCTATTATGCCACAAGATTAGTGAACAAAACCTCTACGCTGATGAATGCAATGGATGTGTACCAAGCTTCTTGTTACGTCTTACTAGTGAGAAATATCCAGGGGAAAGAATTCATATCTCTGAAAATTACGGAAATTGAACTCAAATGAGGAAAGCCGTGAAGATGATACCGGTTAATAATAAGTAACTATATACCAAGACGCATCACAATACCTGCATACCTCTTTTAAGTGGAATTAAAGTTAGAAGGAGCGTCTTTTTGGAGTCTGTGGACTTTTCTCTCTTTTATTGCGGGGTTATTTCAGAGTGAAACGGTCAACCTTCTCCGACTTACTAATAATGTATGAGTTTTCATGGGGTTATTGCTCTGTTGTGGTGATCCCTACGTTTTGCGTGAATTCTAAAACGCATCACTGAAAGGGTGAAATGAAAAAAATCATATATTTATTCGTTTAGAGCTAGAGTAAACAAACGTGCGTGACATGCATTCTCGACATCTGCGTTATTTTCAGCGAGTGTCGCCGCTCGTCTCGCAGCATCTTGTGTAGGTATGGCTGTATGTTGCGCTAATAAATACCCGAAATGTTCGTACTCGCATGGTGTAGAGGCTTCATAAAAGTATTTTATGATTTTATACGATGAATAAACTCTAGGTAATTTCATGTTATGGTTTTTGTTTTGATGTTATACTAGGCTTCTCCAAAAAAAAAAATGGTGGAGGTGCCAGGTTTTTTTAAGCGTATTAAAGCTGGAAAAGAAATGGCTCTCCTAATGCATGCTTCAACGATCACTTCATTTTGCTTCTCTCGCTAATTGTTAAATTAATTCAAGAAAGGGGTTTTTTGCATAATATTTTCATTACGAGTCGCGCATGGCACGGGATATAAGGCTATTAATCCCCAATGTATGGACTTTATTTCCGCACTCCATGTGACTACTAAGAATATAATTATGTCTACGAATTCTCTGATATTAACCACTATTTTAACAAAGTATTAGTTGGAGGTGTTAAAACTACTTTGCTGTTCATGTACGAAGAATATAAGACTAATTATTCTGAACACGCAATATAATCAGCTGGCAGTTAGGCGTTTCTTAAAGGAAATTACTATATGAAGTGGAAGCTCGTTAAGATTGATGTATGGGCAAAGACAAAAGTCTGGCAACGAGCACGTCTTTCACATAATAAGACTTTTCTGCGTGGAAAATGTTGCATTGTTAGCAACAATGCACAGCTGTAAGTTAGTTGGAGATGGAACTTTCAGCAATTATGTGCAACATTTTCTCGGTTCAGTAAAATATTAATAACTTGTATATCTGAAAAAGCCACTCAAAAAGGGCTTAAATGGCCCTGGTGGTAACGTTAGTGAGCACGACCTCTTGAGCAGGAACTATTTTCCTCCCCAAGAATCTATGAAACGGGCGCTTCGGTCAAGGTTTTTAAATGTTTCCATGTTCAAACACTCGTGCTACTTATAATTTGTCAGATTTTGCTGCTGTTGGCGATTTTTTGGCCACTGATCATGGTTTAGCTGCTGCTAATCTCTCATTTAATTCAGTCAAATTTGATTTTTGTTACCAATTACAAGGAAAAACAGACGTTTCTAATCTGATACGCGCCGAGACTTTTATCGACGCTACAGTTAGGAATAATGCGCACGCTACTCTTTTGACACACGCCAAGATTCAATTCCACAACGGAAACTTTTCTTGTTTCCTCTGAAACAAAAGCAAAATGAAACTCTTTTGTACGACGTACATGTAGTAGATAATTTTAGGTTCAATCAAATCGACGCCTTTATGAAACAGCTTTACAGAAATATTAAGTTAAAAAAAATGTAAAATTTCCGTGCGGCACACCCATATAGTTAAAATATCCATCGCATTTTGTGATAACCGTAAAGCTGCTATCTAGCCCCGAAATATGACTGTGCAAGTTAGTATGTGGGTATTTTATGTTAATATCCCCGAGGAATTGCAGAGATAAGCCGTTAAGATTTCGAATAAAAGAGCCCGAAGTGTGTAATATGAGGTTCCACTGTCAGTGGCATGCAGCCAATTTTCCAAGTAGGCCCGCACTTTACGGTCCGCGTCGGATGTTGTTTTCCACCCTTTCATTCAACCCTTAGGCTGGAATTCATGAGCTACAATATAACATACAGTTCTGGACAAGACACTCAATAATACAAAAGTCTGTCTTGAATTTATTTCAATTTATGGAAAGGTTAGAGCAAGAGACACTTCTCAAGAGAACAAATTGCCGTTAGTTTATAAACGAGCTAGTAACAAACATAGTTTCTGTCAAACCCCGCTTTGTCAGCTTTAAAATGCTTCAGTTTTCTCTAGCAATTCTAAAATAAAAAGGCACCGACGTGCAAGTTCGATTCCCGGCTTTGTTGCGTTCCGTACTTGTAAAATGGCTGATGTAAGTAGACTGCAACTGGCGTACTCAACACTTCAGTGGAAATGTTTTTTGTTTCACGTTACAATAGCTCACGTCAATGATTTTTCAGCGGACATAAAATTGTTTTGAAGTCGTGATGAAGTCCTGATAAAGTTGCTAATTCAAGTTCAGGAACACATATGAGATTGAATTTGGCGTTAATATGATGGATTTTAAAGGGATATTGTAAAAACGTGACGTGGCTTATCATTTTGAGCAATACATTATAATAATAATGACACCAATAATATCCATGCTAAGAACTTTCACGCTTGAATCGGGGTAGAGTTTATGAATTTGAGTCATGGCGTAGTAAATTTTTGTGATTTACCTCTCTCCTTTAATATAAACATGCTTAACGAAAGGCAATAACTTCAGCTCAGCTTTGTCTTCTCGCAGCTTAAAAGCGTTGATTTTGGACTCATCTGCCTGAACTTTTAAAACTTTAGGAAAATATCAGATTTTCCTTGTATCGTCAGCGCTCATACCGCTATTGTGGATAATTTTCTGTAAATATGGACAAACATAGGACAATTAGACTGTGCCTCGGCAATTAGATCATCACGCATTTTTGTTCAAACACAAATTAGTCAAATATGGAAGCCAGAGCAAGCTTCTAAATTTTAATGAAGCATTTTAATTAGAGACATCAAAGAACTGTTTTTATTATACTCTCTCCGAATCTGGGACTCATTATTAACTCAATTCGTACCACTTCAAATTTTCTTTGGTACTTAAATGACTGAGAACTGTTTTGTTTGTCAAATCTGGTTAGTAAGATGGGTGCCCAAAGTCTATTTCTTTGATGAACAAAGCTAAGAATTACTATTCTCTAAAGTTTAGTATTTGAAACCATGGTATGTTTTTTATTATACAACGCCATATACTCTTTCGTAAAATTGTTCAAAGGGTGGCTTAGATTCTGCTCAGCTCCCGAGCAAAGTGTAATACCAACAATACGTCAGGAAAAGAGCACACTGTTTTCATCTGAGGTAATCCATACAAAACGAAGTAACAAAAAAGATGTGAAAACTAACAAAAATATTTCGAAAAGACGAACATAAAAATCCACAACTATAAATATGGGAATGCCATATTGCTGAAAGAAAGATGTTGCGAACTCACTGAGCATAAAATATCGAGGAAAAAATGAAAGAATGTTTGATGACACAAGAAACCATATGATAAAATATATAAAGTAAAAGCATGAAGCAGAGATGAAACGCTGAACAAAGATGATTGTCTGTAGAAGAAAACCCACGGAAAAACGCAGGGAGGTTTGATGGGACACGATCCCGTAAAGAAAAGGGTAGATGATAAAGGACGGAAAGCAATGGCATAAGATAGAAAACTTGTTTCCTGACCAGAAAATTCCATTACCCGTTCAAATACAGCAAGAAAGCTGTGCTTCTTTGCCGCTTACATCCACACATCCACATCCACATCAACGCAAGCACTCAGTGTGGCGGGCCGGCCGTCTGCTGCTGCTGGTTTAATGGTTGTTTAGGGGTTTAGATGCATCGAGCCGAGCTAGGAGGCCAGACGAAACATGGTAGGTATTTGCGATTGACATTGGCATTGTCACCACCTCGCCCCGATTGTATTGGCTTCGCTCAGATAGAGGTGACTTGACAATGTCAACAATGGATTTATTCCCGAGACATCCCTGGGTGGCATCGCGCAAACAAACCAATACACAATTTACTAATACCGAGAGAACGTCGACGAGTGCGAGAATAGAGAACACTGACACTAATAGATGACAATAATCAGGAGCAAAAATAATGGTTGAGAGGGAGTAGGGACGCATAGAAGAACATAGTCTTGCTTGGTCCAAGTTAGCTTGCTAATCTCAACAAAAAGCGGGTTGTTTAATACTAACGTTAATAAATCATTGACGAAGAGCTGAGAATTTATCAGCGTCTTGCGAGCTGTGCGCCACGTGAACAGTCGCCTTACCGAACATACCTATGTTCTTACATTCAAGGCCGTTTTAAGACTCAGGTCGGCAAGGCCCGAACCAAAGGGCGCAAGATTTTGACATGTTTAATATTGAAATGTTTCATTTGAAAAAGTTCATTTTTCTTTGAAAAATTCAAATCGTTAAGGTTGTATAGTAGTGACCACGTGGGTGAGAATGGTCTAGGCTAAAAATATAGCTGAAAATATTTTTTATGTGC
>QKMV01003557.1:0-11298 GCA_003287335.1 Lednia tumana
AGGAGAACCGCATTTACGCGCATCAAACAGTCAGATAAATCTGGTGTATGATAGTGTGGGACTAGCCAAACTCTCTGAGATGCCAGAGAGCCGTATTACCTAGTGAAACTCCACCCCCGGCTCCCGCCACTGGGACCTGCCTGATATACCAAGATTACTTCAGTTACTTCATTACCTGCAGCCTGCAATCGACCGACCATACATTTTGAATAAGTTGTCTCTCACTGAAAGCAATACAGCACAAAAATTTCAGTACTGTCAGAAAAATGTTTCTATATATTGAATTTAATTGATTGTTTTACAGCTGATGTTTTGTGTGAAATGCTTATACAGCTATAAGCTCAAAGGCTTACAAAACCAACTGAATGAAACCAGGATAAACCGTGTTTTAACACTACGCAGATAGGAGCACCATTTGCACTACATTTTAGCGTTGCAGGCACAAACCCTATTCTGTAACTTTGCAGTCAGTGAAATGAGATTAAAATGGAGCTGAAATATCCTACCGGTTGATCGCAGCAAAAAAATCACTGAAAATTTCGCAGCGTTTTTCTCAAGAAAGCAATCGACACATTTCACTGCACAGAAAGTTACAGAATCAGGTTCCAGGTAACCTGTATAACCACAAACTGGAATGTGCCTCGAAACCAGGAATCAAACGGGCTGTCGGGTTCAATTCCTGGATTGGGGGCACAATTTTTGGTTACACTTGGCTTCCCTTTCATCTTACACTTCCTAGTGGTCCGAAACAACTAGAAAGCTTCGCATCTCACTACGCAGATAGTTTCACAAACGGATTGTTAAGTATAAAAGTTAACAACTTCCAAATCCTTTGGCTTTTTATCCGGAAATTTAGTAGGTATGTTGTACATAATAATTTTTTAATTGTTCAAAAAATACAGTTTTGTTGAGAATTGCAGGTCAAATATTTCTAACTAACAATTTTAGACTACTTTTTGTAAAAAAATTAAACTGACGCTCTTTTGGTCACATTTGGGAGCCTATATCGACAGTCTTTAAATCATTTTTTCACCCCAGCCTAGTAGGATAAATAGAACCGAGTATACAGAGTTTCGTATAGCCACATTCACCGCCAAATTTTGGTTCACAGGCAAACTTTGAGTGCCCACAGTTCTGAACAGTGCTGCCACATTAAAAAAATATCACAACTTGTTTTATTTGTAGCCATCAAAATTCAAGTCAAAATTGAGCTAAATCTAAGAGCAACAAAATATTACTTGGATGACTTGAAAATATTTACCCTTTGGCAAAATTTGTCTTATTTCTTACTGTATGCCACTACCACCAATTAAAAGTTACATGTTCTGTTTCCAGCCTGCTTGAAAGCGGACGCCAAAGCTGCCGAACAAGCAAGACTTTTAGCGGAGCAGAAAGGACGAGTTATCAGCGCTCGTCTGGAGCTTCCTCATGGGACCAGCAATGACTCCATTCCTTCCAGAAGCAATAACGAGAGTTTCAGTTTGGCTGCTCCACAGTCGTCAGAGCAGAAGAAAGAAAGGTTTTCACGTCAATCAAACAGTGCTGCCTTGCAGTTGTCTTTTAGTGATGCGAAGAATGATTTGGCTACCCACTCGGGCATTGACCGACCAGCGCTCAAATACCCTGGCCAGAAGACTATTTTTCAAGTGAACACCTTTGATGTTAGTAGCGATAACCTACAGTATAGACAGCCGGCTCACGGGCCCCCAGTAATCAGCCGCGAGCAAAATTGGAGGGTGAATGGTAGACCGGCCTTTGAACTGAAGGACCGGTTGCGAGAATCGCACATCTCGAATGAGTCATGCAGTAGCAACGAGCCTTCTATGCTTCACAGTCAATCCATCACAGTGAACACCAAGGAAGCCATGAGCGTTATGAACGAACTTTGGGGCTCGACCTGCGACCGCATCCACCAGTCACAACGTGAGTATGATATTCACTTAGGGTTGTATTCTGTGCCGTTCCTCTTCTAAGTAACAGTTATGTGCTGCATTATTTTGCATTGCTTTGCTTGCTCGTAAACCTTTCTTGTGGCATGCTTTCAGGAGCCGAATCCTTTAAGCCATGTACCCCTGGGCTCCAGACTAACAGACCATCGCATGCTGTATCTCTGGCAGCCTCATGTTTCGAATCCGTGGATGAGAATGTAGACATCCAGCCAACGGCAGCTGCAGCGGCACAAATTCCTTCTTTTAGCATTTTTTCTGGTAGGTGAACCAGAGTTTGAAATAGAAATACGATAGAAAGATGTACCTGCTGCCAGCTATAGTGTACTGGCTAGTGCTAGTATGATGACTGTATTGCCATACGACAGTACAACATCATTCTGTAATATAAGTGAATTGTTGGTGATTAGTATCTACCTATTTACCTACCATGATGATGGATGCTCAAAAGGTCCACCTGCAGACTACTGCACTATCTACTAGTACCTTCTACCTACCTGTACCTGCCCATCCATCCAATAAAGCCATGTTCTTGATATTATTTTTCTATTTGCAGATTGTGAAAGTGAAAAAAACGCTGTTCATCTAGTTCAAAATGAATTACCAGTTGCCGCTGCTTCACATCAAAGCCAGTCTAAAGAAAATTTGGTCCCTACCAGAAAAACTTCTCTTGCAACTTATTTAGACGAAAATAACGATTACGCTGTTTGTAAGCTTGGCAACAGCATCAAAAAAGATTTCGTGATATATCAAGAGACTGAAGAAGAAGATCCTCTGGGTATGTAACATGACTTACTTTCTCCCCTTGAAATACTTCCATTCATAAGGCTGGCAAGCCTGCTGCGCCAAAAATGAAATCTCTCTCTTTCCGCACTCTTCATGTTGTGTTTGTACTGGTTTCCAGATTTGTTGACCCCGTGGCCAGGAGTGCCGGGGCCGCAGGGCATTCCAATCGTGCCGTCCCCTGGCATGACTCCTGCCCAGGTACGAGCCCTGAAAGGCACCGAGCAGAAGGAAAACCTTGCCACTGAGCCGCCGCCAGATGTTGACCGCTCGATGAACGGTGTGCTTCAGCCATCCATCGGCATTCCTTTCCAGCCTTTCGTCGATCCTGACCCAGAGGAGGTAAGCTTCAAGGTCCATTCACGACCAGCGTAGCAGCACTTAACTTAACATAATAGACCTATTCCAGCCAAGAAAATAATAATGCACCTACTTAAAAGGCCACTTTGGCATCCTTTGTAATATGTTCTAAATTGTTTGCTGAAATATAACAAGCAATGGAACTCCTCGAGTAAGCAGGTGTTTTTGAAGTGATTCTAATATTCTTAAAAGCAATGGAACTTATTTGTTAATAGCCCAACAAAGTTTCTGTGAATATTTTTCTTCTAAAAAACTAGTTTTCTTGTGCAGTTATCACTGAAAGTGATCACAATTTTTTCCTCAGGTGGCCAACGAGTGCGATCAGTTCGAAGTCGAACCCACGGAGTTCTTCACTCAGGCGTGCACGCAGGCGTTCAAATTCCCGTTGTCGTCTTCAACTCCGTTCCACGGAAATGGGGTGAAGATCTTGTCGCCAGTGACCGAAGAGTGTGAATCATTGTCTATGGCACTTGTTCCAGTGGCCCAAGAAGCGTAAGTTAGAAGTGCAAATTCTTGACACGATCTTATGTAACGTGAACATAAGGGGTGTGCAAATAGAGTTTTTCCTGTTCAAATTCAAATGTGTATTGGCATATCAAAATTTCGAAAATCGAATACGAATAGTTGATGCGTTCGATTGGAAAAACCGACGGAGATATAGAGACCACAAAAATTTGAAACGATCTAAATTTATAAATTTAACTAGAAGTTTATTTAAAGTACCTAACTTACACGTGGTTCCAATATGTGGAGGGACTGGACAACCATTGCCATTGGCCATTAAAGAAAAAATAGTTGTTTATATTAATAGCTAATAAAAGCTTTTGTTAATAAAAAATTTCTCTTTTATTTCTGCAGAATTGACCCACTGAGTCCAGTTGGAAGGCAAGTGCAGGCCATTCCAACTCGTACCCCTACAGCCGTGGGGCCAATAAACCTGTCAATCATTATGGAGAATTCCAAAGAGTTGAACTACAAGTCAAGCAGCTCTTCTGGAAGCAGCTCTGGAACGACCACTCGCCGCACGTTTTCCGTCTCGCAGTGGTCAACCCAGGAGAGCATGCAGCGAACGGGCCGAGAGAAGAGCCTTGCGGCCATACAGGAGCAGAACAGGGAGTCTATGTCTGGCAGTTCCGAGCCGGACGACAATCTCGGCTGCGTACAAAAGGAGGAGGTCGAAACAGGCTTGGTCTTGTCAAGTGCATTTAGTGCCAAGCCCATGAAGAAAACCATTTGCAATGGAAGTGCTAAGATTAGTTCCGTTACCGCCCAAATAAATACTGACTACAAAGGTGACTTGTTTACGCTTAGCGTTTTCGACATTCAGCATGAAAGTGGTTTGCAGCCTGGCTATGATGGTGAAGCACATTGCCACAAAAGCCTCGCACTCACATGCGATGAAAGAGAAGCTGAGAATTCTATCAGCCACTATACTGAAGTATCAAGCCAAATTGTCAACAAGAAGGTGGGAAAGGCTTGTGATAACCTAGAAACATCGCAAAACAAGCTTTCTATGAAAGATAGTGGCACAAAAATATATTCAAAGAATGACAATAAAGCACTCCAAGGTGCATTTCCAGAAGAAAAGTCAACGCTTTGCCCTGTAGGATCCATCGATCCATTTAACACAGCGTTAATCTCTGAGCTCTTAGTCTCGGTCGATTTCCCAGGCAAAATGAAGAGCCATATTAGATTAAATCAAGCGATTCCTTGCCATTGGAAGCCAGGGTCCACTGTTCTCATGGCAGGCAAGAGCTGGGATATTTTGGGAATGGTAGGCAAGGGTGCCTATGCAAAGGTTGTGAAGGCGATGCTGAGAGTTGAGAATCGGTGCAGCAAGCCTGATGTGAAGGCATTCAAAATTCAGAAGCCATGCTGGGTATGGGAGTCTTACATCAGCTGCCAGATCCACAAGAGACTCGACGATGAGTCTTTATCGGTAAAAATGTTCCTGAAAATCGATGAATTCTACGAGTTCAACAATGGCAGTGTATTCACAAGCGATTACTATGAGCACGGAACTATCCTCAGTCTGGCGAATAAGGTATGTTCTCAGTTTTAGGGGGCAAAGTTGAAAATATCTCGATTAGCATGATGCTCTCTGTGTAAATTTGAATTCACGGAGTCGAAAATCTGGTTTTTTGACCAGAGTACGTTTATTGTTCAAGACAAAAAAATCTTATTTTGAGCTTAATATCATTCCGTGCAATGGATGGCCTGAGAAAAATTAATTGTATCGGTAGGGATCCCAAGACTACAGGAAATCAAAGTAGGGGCAGCAGATCGATTTTGGGGAAAAGAAACAAAATGTTTCCTGTAGGGAGTAAAGTAAAAACAACTAGCTCCAAAATCGTTTTTCATGCACACGATTCAATTGCGTATTTCACCGCGACTTTCAGTGGCTAGCTAACATCAACTAACTCTTAGCTTGCCATGGCTAGGCACTTGTGCCATCGTTGAAACATAACAACCAATTAGCTCGATTAAAATTAAAAGTTTAATTCACAGATCCACTCGCCCGCCAACGTTAGCAAGGCTCTGGTTGAGCCTGTGACGATGCACTTTACAATGGAGATGCTGAGCATCCTAGAAGCGCTGCATGGTTGCCGAATTATTCACGGTGACATTAAGCCCGACAACTTTCTGCTACGCTGCCTTCTCACAAAAGTGCAGTGCGAGCCAACGTTGCAGCTCATCGACTATGGGCGTGCCATCGACCTGACTCTTTTCCCTGACGGAACAACATTTGATCGTGTGGTCACCACTCAAGGATTCCAGGTAAGTTTTTCAACCTTCATGGGTAGTGGTGAAAAATAGCTCTAATGTAGGCAGCCATGTTAGACATGGGATTTAATTTTTACAAGAATATTCTTAATCAAAACTAAAATCGACCCATACTTAGGTAAGTAAATGGGTACCACACAAAGTTTTAGTATCCTGGAAGTAGTTAATAAATTTCTTTCTTAGCTAGATACTAATTTATTATTAATGCGTAGCACTCGTAAGTACTATGTAGTAGAAGTATTTCTGATTTTAGCCATTTTTTATCACAGATAAAATTTTGTCAGGGTGACAAAATACACTAATACATTCCCAAGTACGGTAATAAATAAAGAACAAGCTAAAATTGAGAGATTGAAACGTTGTAAAACAAGTTTGTTAATCATTTCAGTGTGTGGAGATGCAAAGTGACCGACCGTGGACGTATCAAACGGACCTCTATGGATTGGCCTCGACGACTCATTGTCTTCTGATGGGAGAATACATGAATGTAGTCTGCATCGAAGGTGTTTGGCGCATTAAGAAGAAGATTCCTCGGTAAGTTAGCATAGCGCGATTGGTGTGTTTAAATAATACAGATGCACCGCGACATACTTGGTTCTTTAAGTTTAAATTTATCAAAATTGGAGCAAGCAAAGCGCCTTCCATTCCTAGTCTTTAAGCAATTCGGTATTTTTTGCGCTCCACAGGCTCGATATAATGTGCGATCAAGGTGATTTTTTGTAAATACTGGCCCTATACTGTTACTAACTAAAGGTGGAGTCAGACCAGAGTGTGTACATGCCTGTACCGCAGGTCCGTGTGAACTACGAAAAGCGTCATACAGGCTTGGTACCGTTCAATTAGAATATGACTCTAAATATGCCACATGGACCTCCACCAACAAGCAATCGATTTAAACAGCAGCAAACATCCTCTGCCAAACCAGACCTGGTGCATTTCTGAAAAGAAATACCTGCCAGAGTGGTATAAAAAATATTGTGATTTTAAGAATACTAAAATCACATCAAAAATACCGGCTTACTCGAGGACTTGAACCCCAGACCTTTTGCTTACCGGGCAAATACTCTAACCACTGAGCTAAGCAAGGTTCGGTATTTCGGGAGTGATTTTAATCTATATGAGTGGTAATAACATAATAATAACTCCCGAAAGGCCGTACCTTGCTTAGCTCAGTGGTTAGAGCATTTGCCCGGTTAGCAAAAGGTCCGGGGTTCAAGTCCTCGAGTAAGCAGGTATTTTGAAAGTGATTTTAATATTCTTAAAATTATAAATAGCCATGTATTTGGCTTTAAAAGTTTATTCCTTGTAAATATTGTGATTATTTCCTCTCCCTGTCACCAAGAAAATTTTGAATTAAATTTCCCCTAACTTTCCCTTTAAAGCTAAGATTTGGGGGGGTATTATTTTATGATTGTAAATATTGTCAACAACATTGATTAATCAAATCCAATGAAACCGTTCTCAGTGCCAGTTAAAATTATGGCAAATTCTGACTTCAAAACAACTTCACTTCACCATAAAATCACCCATATGAAAAGTAAATGTAAATATTTGTGATCCACAAAACAATTCTCCATCCATGAAAAGTGCAGAGATGCATGCTGGACGTGAGGAGATTATCCTATTCCTCCTCCATTATTGATGGTAGTTAAATTGAGCAAGGCACAGCATTTATGCTACGACTGCAAGTGTGGAATGAACAATTTACAACTAAACTCAGCCTGTTAAACGATTTTTCATTTCGACAAAGTACCTTTGAGCGCATTCATCATAACACACAAGTGCATAACATTTTCCTATTTATAAATGATTATTTGTGTGCATAGAGTTAAACTTACATCAAGCATGCCACTGAATGTTACTGTTATTTGCAGCTCGCTGAAATCGTCCGTTTGGAACACTTTCTTCCACACACTACTGAACATTGAGTCGTGTGAAGCCATGCCCAGCTTTGCAGATTTACGAGCTAACTTGGAGCTGGCATTTGATAGGAAGAGGTTTGCCTCATCGGTGAACTTTTTTAACAATCTTGTGATGGACCAATGATGAGTAAGGAATGGTCAATCGACAGAGGTAAGGAAACTATTTTTGTGGTTGCACTTGCATGCCTACATTTTGCTCATTTTGTTCACCTGAAATCCAGGCTTATTTTATTTAGCGTTTAATTGAAACTGTATTCCTTTTACAGAAAGGTGTGGCCACCAACATCTCTCTTACATAATTACCTTTAATGTTAATTAGATGCATACTGTTAATGATAGTAACTGAAAGTGAGTGACTTTTCATTAATGATTTGTTAGTTCTCATCTCATATTTCTCACCAGTATTCTATATTTGCACACATTATACACATAATCTTACTCTTGTGACGTCTTTGTGCTGCGTTTTTACTTTTTAGTTTTTTGTATGAGTTAATTATCAATCTCTATGCTGTACATTTTATTTATTTAAGTCGGATTTTAAAGCCATGTTTACACGATCCAGCATTTCCTCTGCTTTATTTACCACGATGTCAGCTTCTTTCTATGGTTTAAATCGTGTTGTGCTTTAACTTGTAACAACTGCTGGAAGCACAAATTGTCAAATAATTTTGAGAAAAATGAGATCTTTTAAACACAGGCTGATTCCTTATTCTTCAACATAGTGCTGGTTATTTAAATAATATGTGTACCTACGACAAGTTTATGCATTTCGATATCTCAGTGAGCATAGTGTCTTACACACATCAGAACTTTCTGGGGTTCTGTGTATTTGTGTCCTCTTTACAGACCAAACAAAAGGTCCAGCCGGCTTGAAATTCTTTCCATCTGAGCAAACTGTTTTTGTAAGTGGTGTGAAGTAGTTAACTGAAGTTAATAGCAAATACCGTATTTGTTAATTGTGTGGGAGCACTTAATTACAATAAAAATTGATGTACAGAAACAAATGCTTTGTTTTAGTAGGTACTACCAAGTACTGTATTTGGCTACAATGTGATAGAGACAAGTAAATATAAGTTAAGGTCGAAAATTATAAATATAAGAAACGTCGAAAAATGAATAATATAATTCAGAGCCAAACCGTGGAAAATTCGTTAGCTAGATACTTTTTAAAGAATCTACGCATTGATTTTATATTAGATTTTTTTCAATTTCCCATATGCATTCATTCATCAATGCAGGCATCACAGTGTTCCTGTTCCTAATAATAAATACAAATAGTATATACACTTCAGATAGATATCGTATTGGCCAAGTATTGCTCTCTATTAATAATTAACAGTGAGTTTCACAGTGGCATAGTATTATAATTCTGAGGGAATATATCGTGGGCTTTGGATTGCAAGGAGTTGCATTTTTTTATAATTCTCATTGAACTGCGCGGAGACAGTGCGCTGGGCGAGTGAAGTGAGCGTGAGTGACTGGAAAGTGGCAGTGGTTGGTCGATAACCTTATCGTTCGGTAAAATAGCAAATATGTAGGTCCAGGGGAGTTATCGTGGACACCACAATTGTAATCATTATACCCAGTTGATTCAAATCCATTGTTGGGACCGTTCTTTGCCATTCTTTATCGGCTATTGCCAACTGAAATTAGGACACTAGTAGAATGCTAGTAGTCAGCGAAATGGCGTCATGTAGCATCCAAATCGGCAACCCAGAAGTTCTGAAGAAAATTGAAAGGTGTGTTGATTCTACTCTTATTTGCAGCTATACTAGACAACTATAATTTCCAACTTCTTGAATTACTTACAATTGTGTATTGCTTTGAATTTACACTGGCTGGAAGATTTTCGAGTTGATGCCTACGTGTGCCCCCCACCCCCTCCCTTCTGTTGGCCGTCAATCTATTGAGGATAATCAAAACATTTCTGATCTCAATAGCCTTATATACATTTCATTCCGCAGCTTTTTGAATGATTCATCTTACCGCGATGCAATCGAAAACTCTTCCAACTACAATTCGAGATTATGTATTGAGAGGCGCCTACGAATGCCATTCCTTGATTCACAAACGGGCGTTGCTCAGAACCACTCCAACTTGTTCATGAGTTCACGCCAACGAATTCCTGGTCTTGAAGTTGGTCAGATCTACACTTATCCATCGAAACGTTGGCGCAAGAAGCGGAGACAGTATCTGATGAACTTCAGCCAACCACCACGACGGAAAGAAATGGAGAGTGAAACGGATCTTCACACAATCAGCACAGTTGAGAATCCAGCAGCAAGTGAAGACATCAAAGATAGTGTTCCACATGCCTTAAAGGAAGAGCCGCCGAAGGTTCCGGTAAGCTGTTTTAATATTCGGTGTCCATATCGAAATCTAAAAGTTAAGAGAATTTAGATGGAAGGTTACCTACCAACCAATATAAATTTATATTTATTCTTCAGGAGCAATGGTATTTCGATGAGCTAGACATGCATGAGATGGAAGGATTTGATGAGCCCGATCCTGACTCCGATTTTGATTATGAAGAATCGTACAGTAACAAACGGAAGAAGAAGAGAGGCTCTCCTAAGGGTACAAGAAGCGTTGAGTCCCCTATTGTTAAAAAGCCGAAGGTCAGTAGCCACTAGCCAGCAACTTGATGTTGATTGTGATCGTTTTAGTGCCACTTTTTTTTAATAAATTTGTTCGCGTAATCAACCATGATTCTGTTTTAAAGCAGCATTTAAATGTTTTCAGGGCCCTGGCCGAGGCCGCAAGAAAGTAAATTATGATGCTTTGACTGACGCCGACAAGCCTTTCTCATGCGAACGTAAGTCACTGACCACACACTACTTTAACCGATACCGCAAAACTCACATTATACACACACAATTATTAAATTTATCATTAACAATTATCAGGCTTAGCCTTTGCCCTCCTAGTGTCAACAGTTTGAATTTGCAGCCAAACAACCAAATTGACCAAATTGACTTAAAAAGTGGATTTCTTAGAATTAAAACAAACACCTAGCTAAACAAAAATAATTTAGGTATCTTCACAAGAAATTCATTTCATCACAATTTCATGTGGAAATGGCAAAAACTGACTATTTGCAATAATTCACCCTAAAGTTGGCTACCCAATGCCTCAGCTTAAGCCCCCCCAACTTGGTCTTTCAATATCTACGTAGAGAGGTACTTAATAATCGAAATGTGATTGAAATCTGGCTAAGCCTAGGTTTAGCTCTTATTCAAAATGCGGTTCATACCAATTTCTGAAAGCCAGTACACACTCCTCCGTATTACCATTTGCGGATTAGATCCATTGCATTGTAACCTGTCATGTGTATTGCCAACCATCATTGACAGTTCCACGGCAATCCGTCATGTGAAGTATCTAATAGGATTTCATTTATTCTGTATTTGCCTATTATGAATAAGTAATAACAGATATTAGGTAGTTGACTAGAGATTTTAGCAACCATTTTTTGGTGTATTTAAAATTGTACATATTATATA
>QKMV01003558.1:0-11297 GCA_003287335.1 Lednia tumana
CCCAGTTATTAACAGTTTTTTTCAAAACTATAGTGCTGAAATTAGTCAGGAGATATGAGTCTCAAAAAAGTAATAAAGACACTTGATAATCAAGAGAACTAGTCAAACTAAAGAACTGTTTTGCAAAATGTGTTAAAATGCTAAGATGTCTGCAAAAGACTCCCAAAGATTTGCTGACTAGACTGTTTTCTTATAATATTATAAAGACTCACGTCTATCTCCTTATCTTAACACTGGTTTTCAAATAAACTGTTTTACACACTGGGTAAGAATGCTAAGAAGTTCACTGGAAGATTGGCAACAATTTGCAAAATGTACAGTCCACTTCCTCAGGACCTTCCTCAATGCTTGTAGATGTGAGCAGTACAGTTTGCAAGTTGGAAATCTTTTCCTAGACTTATTGGCATTCTTACCCAGTTTGTAAAACTTTTTTTTTTTAATTAGTGCTCAGATTAGGAGTTAGACCCAAGTTTGAGGCATTTTATAAATAGTGGAATACTTGAAAACAGAAGTACAGTGTCTTTCTAGTTAAGTCCCTGCTTGTCAACTTTCTTGAAACACGTAAAACGTCTCAGACTAGTAAATATCCAACTCTTCGATTTTCTTTTCTGGTAAGTTACATTCCCTCGTCGCGCCTCTCTACTTAATATACATTCCAGCTATTTGGCACATTGTAACCATTAATTTTTGACAACCATTATCGTAATGAAGAGGTAGGTAGTGTTAAATATTTAAATCACTTGATAAATACCTGTCCGCTCGAGGATTGAAACCCCGGACCAGGCTACCCTGATTAGCCAGATGGTTGAGCATATAAATGGCTTTACATTTGTAATCCTAGTCAGGTAGGTAGTGTTATTTATTTGAGTACTTACCTTCTCAAGCAGGAATAAATAGATACAGAATAGAATCAATAGATCTTCACCTTTCAGCATATCTCTTCTTCAGATTGTGCGTTGATACTCTGGTAGGGTGCGATTCCTCCTCTTTACTTCTAAAATATATATTCCAAGACTCTTAGTCGAATACAAACATTTGTAGTCTCTGAAGAGTGAAGAAAAAGTTGGAGTTGAAGTTTTAATGCATATGCCGCAGTTACTTTGATGCGGATATCTACTCCGCTGGACTGCAATAACTGAGATTTATAACAAGCTAGTAAGCAACTTGTTTGGTAGAATACATAGAACCTTTAGCAGGAGTATGTTAACGATATTCATAGTCAGTGCTGAAGTTCTTGTAGGTATTACAATGTATCCGGTATTCGAAACCAGTCCAGTGGTAAAAAAAATGGATGCGGCAGTTTTAACGCCCTCATGTAAGTTAAAATGCGGCTGGTCTGGTCACGTAAGCGAAAACAGATATCAATTATCAACAATAGTTCAAGTTCCCTGTCAGGTATTTTAGAGGGGAAGGCCTGACACGCATTCGATAGCCACCATTAAAAATAACCTTTCGTTTTCAGGGTGTAAAAGCATTGATGGCCGACTTTGGGAAAAGGAATCAAGTCCTGATATTCTTCAATCTCAAACCGAGCACTATAAGGACTTTCAGTGCAGTGAAGCCCAAAGACTTCAGATATTGCAATACTTTGCAAGACCTGGATCAACTACTTCGAGGTAAGCGACCAGAACTGGGAAGATTCTATCCTTTGACTTTCGTATTTGTTTATCGACAGATGACACCCATCTCGTATTTTTATTTTCAGACAATCAGCCTTCAGTGAAGCCGTCGCTTGTCGTGGCCAAGCTGAGCTAACCAAAGTGGCAAACTATTTTATAACGCAACAATCTATTAACATTGGTGGTGGTAACGCAGTTGCCAACTGCTGACTTTGTAGCTGTGATACATAATTAATATTGCATGAACATGATATTTTACCTCAGTAGATTCATTATCATCTTGGGAAACTGGCACTTGGTTTTTTTTAACGATTGATTTGTGAGGCTGAACTCACAGTTGTGTGGCAATTAGCGCTGGTGGGTTATTTAAGAATGATTTATGAAATAGGAATGAATAATTGTCGATTGCTATCTACCGCACGTTAATGGTGATTCCATTTTGAAAATCTTAAAAAAATCCATGATTCTGATACAACACAATAAATAAATTAACACATGCCATACCTGGCAGGCTTTGGCTGGCACATTCAGTCCCTTGGCACCATTAGAAACAAGAACTTTGTTTAATCTTTCATGTAAGCTTGTTGATTACCTACAGCAGCTCTTCTACACTTGTGAAGTGAAAACGTGCTCAATTCTTTAAGGAAATATACTTTGAGGGACGAATACAGAACACTTCATTGTTGGTGTATAGACCAAGGTTTTATTTTATAAATTCTTGCATGGCATTGTACAAAACCCGAAGTTATTATAATCTAATCTGAACCGACATGAAAGCAACAAGTCTGAGCTGTGTGACAATGCAAGCAAGACTCATGGAAACGTGTCTATTCAGCGGGTGCTCCCCTACCACGGCCAAATCCTCCTCGGAACTCCAGGTCACCAGTTCCGGCACCAACATCGGCTTTCTTGTCGCCAAATCCACCTCCTGGGGCACGTCGGTACGCCTGCCTATCTTCAGCAGGTCGGGGTCCATCAGAGCGAGATGCCATCGGTCTGGGTCGTGCTGTTTCAGTACGAGTCTGTCGCTTCAGTGTCGATGGGACAATCTCAGCTGGCAGATGGAGGAAGTTTCGCAGATAGCTGATTCCCTCATTGGTCAAATACCAGTAGAAATGTCGCCACGCAAACTGCTCAGCAACGAAGCCCTGAGATTTCAGTGACTGCATAGCCTTTATGACCTGTAAACAAATGTTCTAGTATGAAGCATAATGAAAGCTTCAATCATTGGGTACATTATGGCATGTTATCCTAGCTCCTACATAACACTGAGCTGGTATCGAAGTGCCACATACTGTTAAAATATACTCACATCAGAGAAAGAAACCAACATTAGCTTAAACAGCAAGCCAAGTGCAGTAAATTTGTCAGAAAGCTCAAGTCAAAAGTACCTGGAGGTTAGGAATCTCTTCGAGTGCGGGGTGTTTCGCTGCATGGAAATCTTTCTTGGCTACTAGAACACCTTCTTTGAAAAGATACTCGTAGATAGCAACACGATTCTTCTTGGGCATCAACATTTTGATTATCTAGGAGTATAACCACGTAATAGTTACGATTTACTCAAAAATCAACACATAAAACGTGGTGGTCCAATGAAAAGGAAGATGGCGTCGGTCGTAGAAGGCTCGGGCTGAGCGCTCGGGCAAGTTATTTCCGGTTTGTTGCGCTAGGTGTTTGCTCCGAGCGTTTTGCTTAGAACATTTTCTGAACGAGGCCTCTCGAACTCTACTGTGATTGGGCTAGCTTGAAACTGAAGTGCTTATAGCTCCCGGTAGGTGCGTTCGAGTCAAGTTTAACAACATGTCCACCACGAAAAGTCCGTCAATTTATCCTATTTTGTTCGTGTTGTAAACTGACAGTGTTATTTTATTTTATACGTGTTCTTGTTCATTTCGTGTTAATATGATTGTTTGTGTTATCGTTTACAACGAAGTGCTGCTCTGTTGACATGAGCTTTTGCTGGATTATATGCGTGAAAAATAACATCGAGCGTTTCACGAAACTTTTCAACGGCATAGGTATTTTTGAGGTGAGAAGGGATACGACCTACCTTTGGCAATTTTGTCTTCTATAAATATCTAGAATTAAGCCCATCTTCCATAATTCTATCATAGTTTAGTAAGCATGCTTGTCTAATACTGATGGCTGTGTCGAAAATAATCAGCTTCGTCTAAATTTACCTTCGTAATCATGCCTGCATGCCCTAGGCTCTATTTACAGTTTTGATGGGCTAGGCTCGGCTAGCATGGATATGGTATTAAATTGGTATGTCAGATGTCTACTAATCCTCAACGAGGAGTACGATTTTACTATCTAGACTAGGAATTAGCCATAAACCAGGGCAATACACCCTTTATTGCATGCAAGATACAACGTTGGTTCAGCCCACAAAAATGGATCTATCACAATAATAAGATAATCTCATGGTCCAAACAGCCTTCTACCTATCACTTGAAAATGCTATAATTTTGGATTTCGAAATGTTTTCAAACTACTCCATGTCACGAATAAGTGATAAAAAATTGACAATTCCTTTATTTTTGTATTTACTCCGGAACCAATTTATCGTTTCAGATGTGGAAAGAGTTTGCTGTAATTTGTCACAGTTATCTGTCCCCGTTTTACTAGTTCAACGCAAAATGACAGGGCAGTATATAGATGTCATTATTTATGCACGCTCAAACAAGCTAAGACAATATAGAATTCATGTCGGGCACATGGCAGCTCAAAGCAACTAACCACAAAATGTCAATCACAACAAACGACTACCCTGTTATCATTGGAAACCCTCGACACGAAACGACGTACCACTCACTCCCTTTGATGTATCGAAGTTGATTGCACACCAATTTACATGTGAGTTGAAACAATGTCATATTCACCACCCATTTGCCAGTTTGACATTTTTATTTATTTATGGCGTGTATATGTTCTACTGAGCGCCGAAAGTGAATAGTATTGAGGCTCTCTTCTGGTATGACAACTTTGTTATTTTATTAGGGTTCGGACACACATGTATATGGCTCAGCTGAGACATTGCTGAATAACTTGCCCTCTAGTACTCTACCCAGGTACATGATACAGGCATAGATTAGGTCGTGCTACAAAATTAAAATCTACATTTTAAACTAATTTGAACTGGTTCGCGTTTCGCAGTTGATTTGATTTAGTCATAAAGTTCAGCACCATTGAAGTTCATTGTCACATCTTGAAAGCCCGTCGCATGTGCTAGACTACGACCAGCGATTGTTTCGCCAGCGAGCTAGGTGCAGTAATCAAGTAAGTCTGTTCTGTTGTGAAACACACACACACACATCAATTTGATGTTCCGTAGCTCGTCAAAGGGAAATGAGAGAGCATGGCTATGGAAGACGGCAGAGGGGCTAGGATAATATAATGCACATTGAATGAAATGAAAAGATTGCCCACAGGCCACAGGGCCTATCCCATGGACTGTAGCGAACCAGGTATTTCCCTTGCCCCTCACACCTTGCATACCATAGCTACACTACTTTACAAACCAACCTTGGCGGCTCCGTTGTTTATCCTGTCGATATCCAAGTCGAAATCTCGAAAGATTCCCGTACGCATCAACATTCGAATTGAACGTTTTTAATAGTTTCCGCCTGTCACTTTCACGTCAATCTCTAATTCCGTCTTCCGAACCGAATTCCACACGCTGAAATAAAAAGATATTTCAAGCTCAGTGGACTAGCTCACTGTCAATAAAATGGGCTGCAAAGAGGTTCGCTTGGAAAGTAGCATAAGTGGCCGAGTATAAAAGCAAAGGAAGCCAGCAGCTTTAGATGGCTCACAAAAACTCGCCGCCGCGAACAAAGAGGAGGTTTACTACGATGCCGCCTTTGATGCTCTCTCTCACTCGGTCGCCGTCTCTCTCACATCGCAGTCTCTCTCTGTCGTCCCCTCTCTCTTACTCAGCTGCGTGCTCTCTCTTCTTGAGGTACGCTCGCGTCGCTTCAAGATTAGCCGGCTGGCTGTCTGTCTTCTCTTTCCTGTGCCGCCCTGGAGAGATGAACACGCTTATCTGTGTCGCATGTTGACGTCCCGACCCACACGTGTATCGAACTCAGTACCTAATCGAACGGAAAAGGGGTTGCGAATGAAATTTTTTCATCAAATTCCGATTTTTCAATGAATTTTGCTCCAAAAGGGGACAGATTTGCTGCGTTTTTATTTGTGAAACATACTCAAATAATCAGGGAAATCTATTTTTAGAACGAAACATTGTAAGAGCCTCTCGCGCTGATGTCGATGGAGACGTAGCGTAATGGCTCACACGAATTGGGAAATGAGAAACGGGCTCGATAATTAATCGCTCTCTTCAAAGTCTACTATACGATAAGACAACAGCTAATTAATTGGCTTGATAAGACGCCCAGATGAGAAATGATTGATGGCGAAATTCATTCTCGACGCTGAAAAGCGTTACTCATTAGAAAATTTACTAAACAATTGTTCTCGTATGCGGCTGTTTCAAACGCCGGCCGGTGTGACGTTTCGAAGACTTGTATCACGGTGCTCGGCTTTGTACCGACGGGCTTTTTAACGAATATGTGGACGTTTCACTGACCGTACGTGTGAGATGTATTATGCAAAGTTGAGTTAGACTCGTGGTAAAAGCAAGAGCAGCAAAGTGAGCCGAACCTCGCGATAAAAATAATTCACACGAATTGCGTTTGATTTGCGGTTTGTCCGTTTACGATCACAATTAAATTGATGGTTTTATTTAGAAAATCGTTTCGTTCGTGAGCACATTCACTGCCCTCGGACAGGTGACTGGCAGATATCACAACTTGAGGTGTAAATACATCATGTATGAAGCAGTTCTGTAGGTAAAGAGTCCGACAATACCCTAATTAACTCATTGTAGGTGACTATTCAGCGACGAGAAGTGATGATAATGATAGTTTCTTGATAGCTACATGCTGGAACATGAATGACAGTGTAATTATGACCGTGTTTCTTTACCATACACACTTCTCAAAATTCCGCGAAAACATAAACTGCATTTATAATCTCCTCTGCAATTAAATTCTAATACATCTACTTCAGCTTCAATCAATACAATATCAAGTTCGTGAAATGTGGTGTGGAAAGCGTGGGATTTCACACGGAGACTTTGGTAATTATGTGAATCTTGGGCAAAAACAAATTCTCCCCTTTACATTTTTTTATATTTCTTTCGCTACATAGCATTAATGCACTTCTGGAAACATGTTTAACAAATTTGGTCCCAAATCTGTGCTGTTTTTTTCATTTCCACGCTCATCGATAAGTGTTAAATACAAGTGTTTGAATAATTGATGACAAAAAATACGAGATATATCGTTGGAAAACCCAATCAGCATCGCCAGTAATGTAATATCCACCTGGACCAATTCAGTTAGTAGTTTTTACAGCTGGCCCCACTACTGCTAGTGTGGTAAGCTTATAAAAATGTTACGAGTCGAATAGAATGGAGGGTTATTAACAACTTTGGACCTACAGGTGATTTTGACAGGCCATTGCCCGCTGGTTGCAAAACGACTGGATTCGAGATTTTTGAATACAATCCAAGTTACGTTAGGTCGGTTCTCTCATTTATTATTAGTGGATACTATGAAATGATTCGAAACCAATCTCCCTAGTCGAAGGATCAGTAGAGAAAACAGTAGAAAAAAACAGTAGAATCTGGTGATATCAGTAGGAAAATCTAGGGATATCTGTAGAAATCCTACTAGTATCAGTAGGGTATTTTAGTAGCAGGTTATTCTAGTTGTACTGTTATCAGTACATACCTTACTGACATTAGTAGAAGCCTAATGGTAAAATTAGACCGTCTACTGATCCTTCAACTAGAGCTGCCTATCTGAAAGCTCTTTTGGACATCTACATTTGCTCCATTTTTGTGCCGGAGACATTATTCCAGTCTAAACGCTATTCCAAGCAGCGAAAACCGGCCCAAAACCGTCTTGCATCTGGACAGAGAGTGTCTTCTTCTGCGGTCTCCTTGCTCTACGAATCTTCGGGTCTTGACTCGCCATTGTCAGTCAAACTTCCTCGCTCCAAATCGCGACCAAGGTTTCGTCGCGTCGTCGGTTGGGTATAGCCGCAAACAAACCTGGTGTCTTCTCTAATTTGTCGGCTCGATTGCTTTGGTGAGCCTGCCTTGCCTTGCTGGTCGGTCGGTCGGTCGGCCGGTCGGAGGGTACAGTCGGTGCCTACTAGGTCGGCATGTCTTGTAAGGCTGGGCGGGGTGCAGGACGGTAATTACTGTTGGTCATTCGAGCTCGAGCCGAGAAGGATGGGGGATTTATTACCTATCGCGGACGGTAGCACACAGAGATGATTTAGTGGGGGACCTCGCGGCTGCACGGGGCACGACGCACACTGATATCGATCGTGGCGGCGAGATCGGATCGGATGATTGTGTGAAAGTTTTTGTCGCGTTTGATTGCGGTTTCGAGGGTTATGATCGAGCCTTCCGGTTACGGCTGCGGGGTAACTGCCGATTTGGGGTTCACCTCAAATTTTAGTGGAATGATTTATGTGTTGAATAACGGAATGTGCAAAAAAAGCAGATTGCACTCGTTGAAGGGCCGGTTTTTCAGTGGCCTGTTAAGAACCTGACGGTCCGTTAACTTGTTATTACCACGGCAACAGCCAATTAGATGTCTTGATCCTTCTTTTGCCCCTGAAAAGCTAGCCTTTACAGTTTATGGTTGGAAATCTATTTCTTGATCACTGATGTGCATTTAATTTTCGTTTCTGTAATTTTTTGGACTAGTTCTGTCATTTTTAGTAGTCGAGTAGTGATGTCACCGAACAGGTTCTAGCCTTCTTGATACCTAAACGCGCCAATAGGAAGCTTGGCTTGACAACGAAACCCTGGCAACAGACTGTCATGACAAATAAATTACGTCACACGCCAGGTCGGAAGGAAGATTGGTGGTTTTAAGCGACCAAATGAAAGTCCGTTTTAAAACCACACAGATCGCTCGAAATGGATTGCCAGTAGAGAAAAGGAAAACACGGCAACACTGGAGTAGCCAATAGACGACTTGCAAAAAGGCTTAATCCAGAGTCAATAAGGCTAAATCAAAACGTATTCCCACAAGAAATGCATTGCCAAACAAATTTTTATCGTCTCTGGAAAGACTTTTTTAAAGTGGTCTATTATTCTAAAATGCAAATAATTTTCAAGCGATTTTTAAGGTTTAATTTTTATCAGGAAACGTATAAAAAGGTGTGCAGTTGTTTGTTATGAACTTATGGCATATTTAATTCATGGGATTGGATTTTAGGGGAGGTATTGTGATTTTAACCAGCCGGCTATGATTTTTCTTATGGAAGAATAAAAACGTTTGATCCGTGATCTGAAACTAAGGTTCCCTGCAGGGCGTAGAGTTGGAAGGTGACGGGGCTATATGCCACCTGCTCACACGCCCCACCAATCAAAATTCTTCGATTAAGGGTTGGTTTTTCAGTGGTTCGTAAACAACTCAACAATCCGTTAACACAAAATTAAGACATCTGATTGGCTGTTGATGTGGGTTAAGTTAACGGACTGTTAGATTCTTAACAGTCAACTGAAAAATCGGCTCTTAGCCGCCTACCTGACTAACAAATCCCCTCACAATACCGGCCTCAAATATGATTTTCATTGCAGTATATGTCAGCGTGGAAAAGAAACATAAAAGTATTGAGAGTATTTTTTTAGAATATTAAAATCACTTCAAAAATACCTGCTTACTCGAGGACTCGAACCCCTGACCTTTTGCTAACTGGGTTAGTTAGTTAGTTAGTTAGTTAGTTAGTTAGTTAGTTAGTTAGTTAGTTAGTTAGTTAGTTAGTTAGTTAATTAGAGTGTAATGCAGTACAATGTCAAAGCCACTTGGTTCAAAATGAGATCTACCACTCATATAGATGAAAATCACCTCCGAAATGCTGTACATTGCTTAGCTCAGTGGTTAGAGTATTTGCCCGTTTAGCAAAAGGTCTGGGGTTCGAGTCCTCGAGTAAACTGGTATTTTTTAAGCGATTTTAATATTCTTAAAATTATTACTAGCCGTGTATTTAGCTTGAAATGTTTAATCCTTGTCACGCTCTCGACTCTTGGCCCAGTGGCAAATTGGTTCTAATATGGCGTCGGCTATAGCTTATTTTGATGACTGATAGGTAGATCAGTAGATACTAGATACCCATGGGCCATACGTATACTGCGAAGAGCTATTTCTCAAGGTCACGTAATCTTTTCAGAGAGGGACAGAAAACAAGTTTTGAAGTACGTTTCGCAAACTGAACCGTTACGAAAATGGTCGGCAATAGCTCCATTTTTCGGTTGTTCTAGGTAGTTATGCTAATTTTTTTACAAGCTAACCACATTAGGAGTGGTGGTGCCAACTGTAAAAGAAACCTTACTGATTTGGTCCAGTAGATATACCATTACTGGCGATACTTCATGCGTTTACAAAGATATTTCTCGTTTATTTGTCAGCAATTATTCAAACACTTGTATGTAACACGTATCGATGAGTGTGAAAATGAAAAACCCAGCACCGATTTGGAACGAAATATGTTAAGCATGTCTCCAGCAGTGCATTTTTGCGATAGCCAGCTTCAAATATGGCCGTTTAGGCCTTGGAAACCTGATGGTAACAAGACTGTATAGCAAGCTTCAAATATGGCCGTTTAGGCCTTGGAAACCTTTTGGTAATAAGACTGTATAACAAGCTTCAAATATGGCCGTTTAGGCATTGGAAACCTAATGGTAACAAGACTGTATAGCAAGATATGGTTTTTTAGGCCTTGGAAACCTAATGGCAACAAGACTGTATAGCAAGCTTCAAACATGGCCGTTTAGGCCTTGGAAACCTTTGGCAACAAGACTGTATAGCAAGCTTCAAACATGGCCGTTTAGGCATTGGAAACCTTATGGCAACAAGACTGTATAGCAAGCTTCAAACATGGCCGTTCAGGCCTTGGAAACCTTATGGTAACAAGACAGCAAGCTTCAAACATGGCCGTTTAGGCCTAGGAAACCTTATGGTAACAAGACTGTAAAGCAAGCTTCAGACATGGCCGTTTAGGCCTTGGAAACCTTGTGGTAACAAGACTTTAGGAAAAACAACTTTTTAAGGGGCCCAATTTTTATCATGCTGGAGGCTCTGAGCTACCAATATATTACTAAATTAGGTCCTTCATACAAATTATGACTAAATACCAGAGCATATATATAGTTGTGATACTAGGTAGGTAGGTACACTCCAGGGATTCAAAATTAGCTGACAAAAGAGATAACAGATCACATTTTCTTCATTGAAACTCATTGAAACCAACTTTACATTTTTTTATTTCTTTCATTAGGCTCATGTCTACTTCTTAATCTTAGGACCAGTTTTCAAAAACGCTATTACTTAACTGGGTAACACTGCCGAGAACTTCTAACGAACTGACTCCCTGTTAACGTTTCGCGAACTTTACTGTAGGTCTACCTCTTTTTACGTCTAACTGACTAACCTCTTACTTTACGTCTACCTCTCTCTTCCAGCGACCGATTAATCTTTCCTTGCGGGTGTCTGTATGTGTAACGAACTTGGTACCTTTTTAAAAAAACTGTTAATAACTGGGTTAAACTGCTGAAAACTTAACTGACACTAAACTGCCAACGTTTCGCTA
>QKMV01003560.1:0-11294 GCA_003287335.1 Lednia tumana
GTGTGTGTGTGTGTGTGTGTGTGTGTGTGTGTGTGTGTGTGTGTGTGTGTGTGTGTGTGTGTGTGTGTGTGTTTGCAGCCTAGGCTTTACGGTGCGAAATAAAACCGGTTGGTATAATCTTGATAGGTACTTACGCCGAAAATCGCAAAAAAACCAAAAACACTAACAATCGCTTGCTAGCAATTTTCGACCGAGTATTAACATTTTTTCATCCAAATTTATTGGGTTGTAGTATTTAGCGTTGAATTTTTGTTTGGATGACAAAATTTGAAGTTGCTAATGAGTCTAGAATCGAGGAAGAAAAAGAAACGTTCACAGTGTCCATGGAATTTTGTAATCAAATGGTTTACAGCACTACTGGTACTACTATGTAGGAAATATCTGTGGCTGGTTTACTACTATACGTTTAACCCTCACATACAAAATTGAATTCCCCGCTGATCCGTTGATGTAAAATAGTATTTTTTCATATATTTTGTCTCGCTTTCAGTTCTTTTGCGTCAAATTATTTATGATAGAAAAAAACGAAGTCACTTTAGTATTACTGCAATCCCCTGTGCCCGTGAGTACTCGTATCATAATTTTGAGCACTGCACTGAAAAGTTCGGTCTACTTTCACTATTAGTTCGTTCCGCCACGGTGCGTGCACATTGCAGTGATAATGCGACTACACAGGCAGTGTACACTGCAGAGGATCCGGGTTCAAATCCCAGCCGAGATGAATTTTTTAGTTTGCTCAAATGGTAAACATCCTATGGTACTCGAATGGGTCAACTCGAAATGCTCTAATCTCGCTGCTTAACGATGCAACACCAACAGCTGTTCGTGAACGGCGTGATGGTCCAGCGGGTGCACAGTCCCACCAGAACCCAGGCTGTACTCCACGACCTAAATCTGCAAGAGAACATGACTGTGTCTGTGATCGCCATCACCCCCAGCGGCAAATGCAGCAACTTACCTGCCAACGTCCAGTACAACGGTCGATTGTAGTAGAACCAATAACACGTGAAACAAGTTTGTAATAAGTTTATAATAAATGTGCATTTCTGATAATCTTTAGTTAAAATAAAACATTTCGAGGTATTAAAAATAAGCTAATTTCCTTGTTTTCATCAACAACGGAGGTATGTTGGCTAGCATACTAAAGAAACACAATAACACTACTGCCATGTTCACCTCAACTGCACTGTGTGCTTGTTATGCAGCCAGCCTTTCAGCCTCCAAAACTTCGAGAATGACCAGATACGAAAATGGAGTGAATCGATAACCAACTCCACGGTAGAATTTGCTTTGAAACTCGACCCAATGCAGACGCAGAGTGTGCAGAAACGCGGACAGACCTTCCATGAGAACCAGAATGGCGAACGTCAACGTAGCCCACATGGCAAAGATAAGGAATAGTGCAAGTCCTTGGAAAAAGGAACTGAACTCTAGAAGAGTCGTGTGCATTTTCAGCGCGTTGAAATTAAAATTACCCGTTACCAACGGAAAGCTTTGTAGCGTCTGTGATAGGACCATTGTGTAAAGCACTTCGGAGAGCTGCTTGTGGGCCAGAGAGAGTGCCCAGAGGCGCAGATAAGACGCCGTGTGCGAGATGGAGCCGAGCACAAACTCGATCGTGTGAATTGCCTGGTTGATGAACAAATCCCCTTTGCCCTCGGATTCCATCGTTGCTCTCTTCTCTTTTGGGAACAACGTAGTTTCTCCCGTGTTGTCGCCCTTCGTGTTTTCGTCTCCACGTTCTTTGTCTCCAGCACGCTCAACGCTGCCATCGTCGCCGTCGGTATCGCCGTCACCGTCATGCGCGTTGCTTACATCCTCGTTGCGGGAGGCGTTACTCTCGCCGGAAAATATGTCTTCTTCTCGGTCCTGACTTGTTAACTTAGCCGTACGACTTTCTTGCGTTCCTTCCGTTCCTTTTCGAAGTTCGACTTGCCCTTCATTGCGTTTCTGCTCCCCTCGTTGACGGAAGGTCACAATGAGTGGTCTGGTCAGCAACATCCACGGGACGCAAATACCTAGAATGACCAGCAACACCTTCTGGATCTTTCCCTGATATGGGAACATGTCCACGGTGCAGCTTATGTTTCCGTCGGATGTAGTTTCAAGCACAATGGGTTGGGCATCCTTGAACATAAGCATATCGATAAATCTCATCAGGAGCATCGGCGCACAGGCTTCGCTTTTATCTAGTGGGAAATCATCATAAGGACCGTACGTCAGCCATTTGTAAAACATCAGAAAGACTAGGTAGCCAAACATGCATGTCAAAAAAAGCACTTGCGGTATGAACTCGCACCAAATATGGATATACTCTCTGAAGAAGATAAAGTTCCCGATGCTTACTAAAATTCCAGCGAACATTTGCACGAAGCCAAGTATAATAGCTGTTTTCATCTTGAAACTGTTTTCGAATAGAACCTTGTTTAAAGCCATGGACCAAATGGGATCCACGCCGTACGGGTACGGCTCTTTTAAGTAACCATAGCCGGCGCCATTATAGGGCGCAAATGGAGATATGGCAATCTCTGAGATACGGGACAGAACTCCGCCTGTCCTTTCGTCCAACGCATTTTTTGCACTCCACTTCGAGCCAAAAATGTTGAAAGCTTTGGAGAAGACGTCATTATATACAAAGCCGGTGTAGAGAGAGAACATGCCCATCATCAGTATAATGTATCGACCGCCAAAGAATATTTTCCAGATTTCGTTTCCCGATCTTGTTTTCATGAAGTTTTTCTCTGTGATTACCATCCAGAGGCCGAATATGAGGATGATCAATCCATGACCCATATCTCCGAACATGACTGCGAACAGAAAGGGGAAAGTAATAATGTAGTAGGGAGCCGGGTTCAGTTCTCGGTAGTTGGCCACGCCGTACGCGTCGACGAGAACCTGGAACCCACGGGTAAACTTGTTTGTTTTGTTGTACGTTGGAGGTTCATCGGTTGTTTCTAGTTCGTTCAAGAGCACGGGAATAGAGCTGCCAGTTCTCATGACGCCCTCCTCAAGAGCTGCTTGGACCAATGGAACGTCGGCCGTTGGAATCCAGCATTTTCCCACCAAGCTTGTCTTCGATGCTTCAAAGCTGAGCATGTTCATCGTGTGATATATCGACTTCATCTTACGCACTGCCACAGCCCATGCGAGATCGTGCCCAGACACGTAGACAAGGATTCGGTCTCGTGCCAAGGTTGCCTCTACGATAGTCACCTCTAAGTCGTTGATGTCGACGGACGTGTGCAAAGTGACGAGACGACGCTCGTCGAAACTGTGAGGACACGGATATATATGGGCTCGAAAACCATCGCAGACTTTGGTAACACGCGGACGTAGTTTCTCCCCCAGAAAGATTAAGATGAACACAGATTTCAATATCAGTTCGCCGCTAGAAGGGTCGATTAATTTTTCTTCAATATCGTAAAAACGGATAAAAATGTTCCCGCGACTTATTCTCCAAAGCATCAGTTCCATTGGAGCGGTCTTTGAGCGAGGGACGACTCCTGTCATCAAGTCGACCTTCATGCTACCTTGGTCTGCATCATCACGAAAATTAATTATCGTATGCTGGTTTGGTTTTTCGCTTTCAGTCTCAGGCTTGAGAACATATCCCTTTTCTGTTAACAAATTCGCTCTGTTGTTAAATTCGGAAATAAAATCTACGTATATCAGCTCTGGGTCTCCCTCGTCGAAGAAAATCTGAACTCGCTCCAAAATATATTTCATTTCCTTCATTTCGTTGAGTGTTGTTTTCATATTCGCAATGCTGTCATTCTCCTCTCGCAAATCGCTTGAGTATTTCTCGAGGTTAAGTTCGATTTCTCCTATTTCTTTCTGACGTGGAGAATCGGGAATTTGAGAAGCGTCCTTCACTTCAATACCGGCTTTGCGCATCTCGGACTCGACGTAGCGCAAATTTCGCTCAATTTCCTCACAGCGTCGAACTGGAGCCACATATCGACGTTGAAAGGCAGTTTCATTTTTATTCATATCCTCGAACTGGATGATAGCTAGATTTCCTAGCATGTTAATGCACTCGTAAGCTGTTTCGTGGCGAAATACTATCTCATATAAACCCATTTCCGAGCTACGGTAAAATGTATGTGGGTCCTTTGGTTGCTTCGTAGATTGCTTACATTGAGTACATTGATTCCCCATAGCACCAGAAATTAATAAACTTTAAAGAATAACATACCTCAAAATTAGTTAAAAACGAGGCTACCAAAAGTCGCGGCTGTATTCAATACAATATGCACTAAACACTCTATTTTATTTTGTTATCAACAAAAATATACGTGTGCAGGCACCCAGGTATCAATGCATCGGGTCTATTGTAATTTAGAAGGCAGGTAACCCACGACCAACACTGCTTTTTTTTCCTAAATCGAAATAGTTACTTGGTTGAAAATAAACCTTGATTGAAAATAATCAAATTTACCTCATTTTCCCGCTCTTTAAAACTACTGTCAGTCGTCAGCTGTGTACAAGAATTTGAAATTTGAACAATCACATGCCAATCACATGGCATTCTGAGAGAAAATAATAAGATACTTGTCATTACACGACAAATTATGAGGTGTGGGTGATGAAATCATTTATAAGATCAGTTAATAGACCTAATAATATAATGCCGGAACTGTACAATCTAAAACCCATACAACTAGGATGTGAAGTCATTGGTGTTGACTTGAAAACCGAAAACAGGCCTGAAGGTAAAATAAATACACTCATTAAGTTAGTAACCATAAGCAGTGGAAAAACACAAAGTCATCGATCTGCAATTATTTAATTCTAGTTGTTCAGAAGATTCAGAGTGATGTGTTATCACACCGGCTATTACTATTTAAGAATCAAGGAATTGTGACTGGACCACGGCATGTAGAGATTTCCCAATGGTTTGGACCTCTAGATTCTACGTTTTACAAACATCCCAAGTCACCTCACCCAGATGTATTTCGAGTGTCAAATAATGAGGACGAAGGATGCACCGGTATTGTACCAACCTACTACTTAAAGTGCCTGGTGTGAATTATCTATGCACTGTAATTTGTAAAACATCAAGCAAACTTTTTCCAGGTGTTGGTCGGACAGGTTGGCACATAGACGGCTCATTCCAAGAGTGTCCTTTTTCGCACTCATTGTATCATATGGTCAGCGTGCCCAAAAGCGGGGCTACTGTGTTTGCCCCGCTAACCGAGCTGCTGGCTCGCCTTGAGCCAGACACGCTACGTAAATGGAACCGGCTCTGGATGATTAGTGATCGCCGCAGCGGACCCATTCACCCACTAGTCTACAATCATCCATGCACTCAAAAACCGGTACAATAGCTGTCTTCCTGTATACTCTAATACCTTGCAAAATCCTTTTACAGTTTCGTATCTTGTCATAATATGTATATTTTCTTTGCTCAGGTTCTCTGTTTTCATCTTGGAATGACCAAAGGATATATTTGGGACAAGGATACCAGTTTGGAAAGGATGGCATTTGCCAATGAGACTGTCCAAATTACGGACGAAATACACAACGAGTTTGTTCGTGACAATGGAAGTATACAATATATTCACAATGTGAGTTTTTTGCTGGATACAGGCTTATAATCAATGTTAACACGAGCAGGCAAGGTAGCGGAGGTAAAACGATAACCCAAATAGAGTTGTGTCATCACATCAAACTTCACGCCTTGGACTCATCTGAGGCTGCATGAACCTCAACACTGAATCTAACTTTGACTAATCTCTAAATCCCACACAAAGAAAGTACTAACAACTAAACTATTGATTTTTCAGTGGGAGCCTGGTGATTTTATTATCACTGATAATTTGGCCGTGGCCCATGAGGCATCTCCAGAAACCCAAGAGCCCGCTGAACTGGTTGGGCTACGCGTCTTGCACCGTACTACGGTCAAGGGGGAAACACCCCCCACGAAGGGAAAACTGATAATTGACAAACTTCTCAGCAATTAAGAGGACATTTTGGTTTGCAGACTGATTACTGATACTACATACATTTTGCTAAACTATTTCTCTAAATTGAAATTTTTTAACTTTGTGCATTATAATAAAGTGGTTATTGAAAATTTATAAGTGACTACCTTGCTTGATGTTCAACCATTATATCATAGAATAAGCGTTGCCTTTATTCTTTATAGCCTTTATTCTATGATTATATTGTCTGGCAACCACTGTTCAGTAGCTCGTAATTGATTCTGAATCCTCGTTCTTGCACAGATCCTGATTGTATGCTATCACTGCGAAAGAAGGCGTACACAGGACCCGGGGCTACAGCTGGAAGAAAAAGACCATTCGTTTTTTTGGGTTCACCAATTTTCTACTACCGATTGAAATGACTCAAATTATTGGAACCTTGTTACATTATTTAACTTACAAGTCACAAAGTTCGTTGCATTGATGGCCTCTCCGCAGTACTTGCTGGCAATGACGTTTTGTGTAGTGAAACCCTCTGGCACATATAGATAGTCTTGATTGGGCATCAGAATGTTGCTAGTTTCATCGCAATCTGAATTAGTGAAGTTGTTGAGTAGACCATTTGATGCCATCATGAAAGTCACAGGTGTATGTCTAGAAAGTATAACATTATTTTATTTAGATAGGTAGGTAACAGAATAGAGGAGTGACCGAAAATAAATTAGTGGACCTACAAGATCAGCACTTAAAAAATTACCTTATGCCACAAACATCAGGTGCACGGCGGAAGCAGATGGCATAATTGAGATTCCCAATGTAGGGCCCAACACCATCCATATAATTGAATGTTTCATAAACTCCAGTACGCTCCGTGAAGTATTGCAGGCAACCAGGGGGGGCTGTTGAAAATAAAGTATAAAATATCAAACCAAATCTGGGATGGGTGGATGACAGATATTCAGTTTAAATGCATTGTCGTCAATTCAATTTCATAATGTGACGCTAAAGATTACAAATCTTTGGTTAGCATGGTTTTCGTCTAGCTGAATATCAAATCCAATGAGCGAGGCTTAGGCTTTGCTCAATGATTAAATCAGAATTGAGACCAATGCCAAACTTCAAGTCCCCATTGCCAATTTAGAAGCGATTATTGGGACGCCACTTGTAGCACTTTTTAATTGCGTACGTCTTTTAAGTGACTCCACATTTCGTTTAATAATTATATTAATAATACGTGGGATATTTGCCTATGCTAGGCTTCAATTATTTTATATTCTTGCCGTGTATGAACGAATATTTGAAATAACGAAGTAGTTTTTTTTGTATCGAGTGGCCGCCGCCGCCGGTGGCGAGATTTGACAGCTCAGAGACGAATACCAAAGCCGATAAATCTGCGAGCGCCATCTTGCAATATTGACTCTGGTCGGCACGGATTTATTTCAAAACTTTTCTTCTCAACTATAAGGTTGTTATCGTTGTAAGATTTGTTATCTAATTCCATTGGAATTATTGGTAACAGCTCCAGACAATGGACTGGGTTCATTGCAATGCTTGTTTCAAGCAACCCTTTTCAGGCGAGCCACATAAATTTTTTCTTACTAGTTGTGGACACATTTATTGTGAGCTCTGTCTTAATTCAGAAAACAACGAAAAGTGCAAAGTTTGTGGAAATCCATTTACAGCAACTCCTCTCTCAAATCAGATGCAACCAGAGGTGCAGGAGTACTTCCAAAATCCTACAGATCAACTGAAAAAGTTAGTACAAGTGATTCAATTTCAAGATGGGCACAGGCAAAAATTTGTATTTCAATCAAAGCAAATATCAGCCAAGTATAAAGCTGCAAAAGAAGAGATGAAAAAGTTATTTGATGCCAACAAAGTCCTGAAAAGAAAGAACAAGGAGCTGGAGTTAGAAATAGAAAATAAAAAAAGAAAGAACAAGGAGCTGGAGTTAGAAATAGAAAATAAAAATAAAGAATTAGAACTAGTAAAACGACACTATCAAAAGCAGAGACCTCCAAATGAGCCTGCACCTGTGCACAGAAACATTGGTCATAATAATCCCCAACATCATTTCAATGCACCTATGAGCATTCCTTCTCAATCGCCTAGAAATGTAAGCAGCAATAATTTGCAGACTACCAGTCACAGCAATACGTTGCGAACTCCCAACAGATTAACATTGCCAAACAACAATGGATCTACACCTCAAACTACTATTAGCCCTGCTAACAGTTCTACTAATTATATGTCGGCGACAACACCTAACAAAAGCTGTGACAAAAGAAATGAACAAGAAACACCAATTCAGCGTCGACATCAATTAAAGATGCCTCACACTCCACAAAGTACGCAGCCTGCGTACTTAGACCAGTACCGAAGCCGCGATTTCAGTGAACATTACTCTTCTCAGCCCAACACTCCGGCTGCATCGTTGTTAAGCTCGGGTTACAAAAGCTCGAAGTCTCCGATGACTCCTGCCTATTCTCCGAACATACAGGGAAGGGCAGGAATGTCTCCACTCTTGACGCACTCAATATATGCTGGAAGACCACCTCTGACACCTCCTACCACAGGAATTGAACTCATCAACTTGTACTCCCAAAAAGCAAGAAGTGGACAAAAGTAGAGGGCTGTAAATATAGTACCTACCTACGGTTTATGTACAAAGCAAAAATGCTGGTATCTCAATTAATTAGATAACCTACCTATGCACCTATATGTTGTGGACTCACCTCTTCTGATGTGATCATTGGAGGGAACTTGTTTATTCCATGCTTGATTGTTCAAAGTCGTCAATGAAGCGGAGAAAGAAGAGTAATCATTGGTCATGCCATTGCACTCAATTTGGGATATCTTGATTCGCCACCGAGGGGCTAGTAGCCGTGGGTTTGCTTCTCTGCTGGCGATCATGAAGCTAAGTGCAATGGAACTGGCTCCTTGTGAGTTATTCACGGGCACATAAACTGTAAAAGTGTGAACATTTTATAATTCATTTCATTTACTAGTTCCTCTAGATTCTAGATCGATCCGAATGGTACTTTATGTTTAAAATAATAATTTGTATTAACAATTTGTTCAATAAAGCTAGTACAAATCATGTAATGTTAGTGGTTGTAGTTTAAGAGGTAGAAATTTATTTCCTGAAAAAGGTCGTACCACCACGACCGAAACGTTGATTGAGAAAATATCACTTCCAGAGAAAAACTGGCACCTATTTAATTAGGCATTCTTATCATCGCTGTATTGTAGTTTTTAATAAGCGAAGAAGCAGGCTAGCTAGCTGACGGTACTCGATACTCAAAAGCAGTGGTATTGCTTTGCTCACCACATACATGAAAAAATGTGCCGCTTTAGGTACAGTATGACTATACCACACCAAATTACCTACTTTACATTACCAGCTTTTTTTAACTAATAGGTCTATTGCCAGCGTTGAGAATAAACTGCGTAACTCCATTTTCATAGTTCTGAGATAATCGATGTTCATAAAAATACTCTCTGGAATAACACAGTTTTTTCTGGTACATATGATTGCAGCAGCTTGCGAGTCTAGTGTAGTTAAAACCGTGCCAAAACCGACTAACTCCCATTTGTGTATTTTTAGCTCCCAATATTATAAAAGTCCATTCGGTCTTACAGTTCATTGAATTGCTAATAACGGCTAGAGTTGATATTGTGGATTTATAAAACTTTAGCCCGCTAAAGAAGATTTCTTTCTGAATTTTTGACCATAAATTTAATATTTTTTCACAAAAATGGAGTGACAAAGTATTCACTGTATGTTAAGAATATATTAGTGAAATATTTTTACAAAGTTTTTCACGGTTTTGCTCTGATTGAAATAGTTTTCTCTTCTGGAAAAAGAAAGCTGTGAAAAACCTTAAAATCAAAGCAAAACAAAGCAAACCCGTGAAAAACTGTGTAAAATTCAATAAAAATGGCTCTGGAAACCTACGTTCAACAATTAACAATTAGTGAAATACTTTCAGTTTCATGTAACTATTGCATTGCACACAAGAACCAAAACATTCTTCATTTGAAAATTTGATGTGAAGCAGGAAAATCCTAAAAAGAAGATAAAAGATATATGCAGCTGTGTCAAAGACAACCCCTCACTATTTTTAATGCAGGGTAACCTGTTTTCAGAATTCAGGTTTGATGTAATAATATTTTTAAATCTCCTGGAAAGGTCACAAATTAAAAAAGAATCATATCTGAAAGAAGTGAACCAAAGCATCATCAAAGAATACGTTAACATCTAAATTATCTCCGAATAAGCTTTCCAAAACAATGTAGTACTTGAATAATTGTTTCAAGTTTGTACTTACAATAGTTTACTACAGAATGCATACTTCTGAACATAAAGTCACTACTAAAGACTGAAAAAAGTTTAAGGAGGTACTTACTATGTTGGCCGGCATTTTCTCCACACAAGTTTGGCAGAAGATTTCTTCCAGTCAGCATACTTGTTGCCGTGAACGTATCCCTCTGGCAGGAATACGCATCGCTAGATGTTGGGTCTGTTTTAGATGGCTGCGCTAAGCTGAACTCCTCAAAATCCAACCTGCCACAAGAAATCGATGTTAGTCGATACTAGCAGAGGACGACTGGTAAGGGAGGGGTTCAATTGCACATCATGGCCTTAACCATTCCAGGCCCCGAGCCAAAGTCATTAGAATATAGCTTACATATTTTGTAAAAATTAGTAAAACTATGTTAAAACCAAAATTTACTTTGTGTACAGTAGTAAGAACCCTCTGTATTTCGAAGGTACCAAGTATAGTACCTTGTATCAAATGCCTTGTAGCCTTGTCTCCCGTTTCATCTTATTTCTGTGTCACAGGCAAATTTTTGGATTAATCTTTATTGTAAAGCTTGGGATCTTTTGAACTTGTCTGTGATATTTTGATTGCCAGTTCTTTTTTGTTAGTTAGTTTACAACCCATACAATAATGTTGCAGGCGATTTTTAAACTCCGTTAACTTTGATTGACTCATGGTTTTGAGTTGTACATGGCTTATCTTAATAATTTACACGCAGGGCATAGAGAAGGGTATCCAGGCCATAGACTGTACATCACTATTGTACACTGTTGTTTTCAACTCCGCGCTGTAGTGTACGAGCTGTAACGTCCGTGCTGTCTAGTAAGAGTCTAAAGTCTACAAAACGTGATGACAAATATTCCAATATTTTGCCTGTGTCGCTGAAACTAAGTGTGAAAATCTGTGTACTTCATACTTTCTTACGGTGCCAATCGCAATACCTTCTTTGGTTGGGAGGGAAGATCTGCACTTCTGAGAAAACAAGGGTTTTTTTCAGGGACAGGAACAGGCCTCCAGACACAGAACCTCTTTATTAATATATATA
>QKMV01003561.1:0-11294 GCA_003287335.1 Lednia tumana
CCCCCCCCCCCTCCTCCCCACACACGGTAAAAAATTTGTCAAATTACGCTTTCCTGAGATTATTTATACCTTGTGAAGACAAGCGAATAAACAATTCCTCCCTGAAGTTACAAAACAGTAATACAGCAACCAGGCCCTAGGTAGCAGCAGCCTACACAGCCATATTGTTCTTAAGAATGGTACAAAAGCAAGAATTCGTATATTTAATGTCTGGCTCTCATCTCCTTTTGCTCTTTAAAGTTTATTTTCTCGGTTTGCGTCCTGGAGTCTCCATTTTTTATGTCTCTATTAAATCCCAATAGTTAACAAATAATTGTTGTAAATCCCTTAGGCCCCCCCCCCCCTCCACGCGCTCACTTATAGTTACGCCGGTTGGGTTTGTTAAAGAACGAAATATTTTAGTATGTTTTCGTGCACTTTTGAACTGCATCTTGATCTTAACCACTTTCATATCTGTGCGTACGCCAATTGAATAACCTACCTAGCACCCGAAAGTGTACGAAAATTTTCCTTTGATGGCAACTTTTCAGAATGATTATTGATTACCCAGATGGAAAATCTATTTACTACTCTTGTCTTCGGTCGGTCTACTGATTACTTTCCAACCAGTTGTCATTTTTTTATTCACGTGCTAACAATGCATTCCAAATAAAGCAGGAAAAACTCACCGGTTTAAATTAAAATCAATAATTGCTTAATGTGTGTGCAAGTTGATAAAAGCTAAAACAATTTGAAGTGAATTCCATGCAAAGATCTTCTTGGTAGATTACCTAAGTACCTAAATAGGAGCATTGTACACGTATATCCAGCATTATAGACTTCGGTCTAATCAAACTTTAAAATCAAAATAATTTCCACCAACAAATTAAACCATGGGCTTTCAATAAAAATTTAAAATAAATTCACTATTTTGAAATGTTATGCAATTGAAAGATATGAAGAATATTCTTGAAACTTCTAGACTAGTGGCCAGAAGTTCAAGACATCACTACATTTTAATTTAACACATTTTTAACACAAACGGAAGCAAATAAATTGAAACCCTTTCAAAAACCACAATTCAAATGATTGATATCATTATAATAAATGATAACGTTACCTGAAGAGGGTGATGATTCCAATGGCCGATTTCTGAGAAGTATATTGGTTCACTGTCGATGTCGGTATGACCCGTCTCCCATCGTTTCATCCACCTCAGCTTTCCCCAGCCCCTCAACCCCTGCTTTCTCCCGCCCCTCAACCCTTCTTTCCATATAGCTACTAGCTAGCAAGAAGCGGCAATGGTTGCGGCACAGCAATGCACCGTACACGGTAATGCCCACGACCACGTACAGAAGTTTTACAGTACACTGCAGACACTTGACAACGTTCGCGAGGACATCGCAAGGGAAATCAATTTGCTGAAGTAGAAATGTAGTAGAGGGAGAAGAAGACACTAACTACGATCAATCTGAACCCACTTACAGGGATGGTCTTCATGCTTTCTTCTGAAACAGCACAATAGTAACTGCAAGCTCGTTATCTAACAAACAAAGACTATCTAATTGCGCTACCCTTATTACCCCAGTTGTATAGGTATTGGTATCAGCGGTAGGTAACCAATTATATGAGAGAATGGTGGCTAAGGTGTAATCTACAGATTACGCTCTAGTTGATCAGATTCAGACTCGTACCAGTTGTAACCCAATTAAATATTACCCAGCGCGTATTTTTAAGTGCCACTGTTAAGAGGATTGTGGAAGGTTGGCTGTCCTTGAAGCTGTCCTATGCTCTAGCGTGGAGGGGCTTCGTTATATCGGTTTAGACTTAGAGGTTCCGTAACTGAAACTTTTTGTGTCCCAAAAATGCTCGTAAGTGTCGAAAAAACAGTTTATTGAGAAAGTATAAATAGAAGTACCTGAATAAACCACAACCCAAACGTGCACGTAGAGAATATACCTCCAGAAATACTGAGCCTGAAATAATTCCCAAACATTGCTTAAATGAGGTAGTACTATCAAAAAATGATAGTTTCATGTAAGTCCATAGATTTGGACACCAAGATATGTCAGATACCTCTATTCACTCCTCCTCCAAGTACTACTATTTTTCAGAATTCTAGTTCAATTTTTAAGACACAAAAAGTGTCAGGTACGATCAGAGCGCGCAAAAATATCTAGCCAGCCGTTCTCAGCCCTCTTAATAGCGAAGTACTTGGGTAATAATTTGACGGTTAGTCTTAACTGGCGTCTTACATATATACCATGCGTAGGGACATTCTTGGAATGGTAAGATGTTTCAGGAAGGACCAACTAAATACATATCCCGGTAATCGACATAATTAATACATACGTTATGTATGAGGTGTGACCGAATTCGCTAAGTAAAATGTGAAACTACTCACATTAGCGGTAGGTAGCTAGAAGCGACGTGTCAAGGGAATAATTCTACCTATCGTCCTCCAGTTCTTTTCTTATGATCTATATGGAGTCGGGAGATAAACCATAGGATCGAAGCTTGTACCCTCCCTCTTTCTAAGCAAGGACCAATACCAATCCAGGGAGTGATACTACTGATGATAGCAATTGCGTGAAAAGCGAATATCCAAAAATAGTCTTTTTTATCAACAACGGGGCTGGGGCAGGTTTGTTTGTTGACAGCATCACCAAGCATCAGTGCACTCTTGAGTGTCGAGTTTTGAGTCGGAGAGTTCAATTCGCCCCAGTACCAAGATAGGTACCTACTATACAAGGGGTTGGGGAGGGGCGGGTGCGGAGGGGAAAAGGGGTTGAGTTCTACCCGCACATCACGGTTATGCTGAGGAAAGCAACATCTTCGCCTTCGGTTTCAAGCATACTCAACACGAATTATTGCTGATTGGCAAGAAATCTTTTATAGAGTAGAAGGCACCAAAGAGGAAGAAATGCTGGGATTATACTTAAAGAGCAGGGTGGTTGGTGACGTAGAATCTCTTTTGTTTGGAAATTCGAACTATTCAAGTGAGGAATGGATTTTTTTCCTGGCGTACATGAATGTTATTTTCAACATTATTATGTAACTAAAATTATAAAAACTGAACCACTGTGTATCATTAATCATTGGATGTGCAAACTTTTATTAATTAAAAGTCTATGATTAAATGGCAAAGTTGTCATTTTTTCAGCTCCTCCAACAAAGGTAGGTATAATTAAAACCTACCTATAATTAAAACTAACTACTGATTAGTTTCCTACTTTCCACTTACTGACATGTCTAGTCGACTTCATGGAAAGGGCATTATACTCGTCATTTTTCCCCTTAAATAGCCATACACCTACTATAAAATGAATGAAATGAAGTTGTTTTCAACTTTTTGAAGTTGTATTGCTTTTATTGAGCTTGTTTACTGCGGCAGGCATTTAAGCAGGTATTCTCGGATTTTCTCGGACATCGAAGTCTTGAATGGCGCATTTATCGCCAGAATAATATGTTGGTGCCTCATATAACATAACTGTTATGCTCTTAGCTTCTAGTTAACTACTTTAGTCAGTAGTCACTAAGATAAACAAGTACAGAACCTAATAAATGTTTATTTAAATCTTAATACTGTTTACTAATTAATGTTTCATACAGAATAAAGAGAGCAGATGTGAACACTAATGAAAAATTTGAAAACAAAATATTTAAGTCTTTACCCCCACACAAGTTTGTCTCGCTCAACTACCCCTTGAACCAAAATTAGTAATACAGATATGGATCCTAGGCATAAATTATAAAACATAAAATTATTATCAAAAAGGAAAGGGAAGCCTGCCCTGAATGTATTGAAATCTATAGGTACTTGAGAGTTGAGATTGAAATTTGACATTTTTCTTCTTCTTGGTCTTCTTCTTTTTCCTCTCCTTCTTCTTCTTATTCTTCTTCTTCTTCTTCTCCTTGTTCTTCATTGATCATATGGTACTGAATGTGGACAATTCGGCAACAGTTTTGGTAAAACATCATTCTTTGTTCTTGAAATCATGGAGCACCTTCCATATCAGCTTCAGAAATTCTTCTGACTAGAACTAACACACAAATTCATTATTAAACCCATGCATTGATATGTAGCATACCTAACATGTACACATATCAGACATAGCATTAGTTGTTTTTTAATTTAGTGTTTAACGACTACTGTATTAACAGCTGGCTGTATAGCACTGGTCTATTGGCGTTGGTGAATGATAAGGTGAGGGTGAGGGTGATGAGGGTGATGATGAACCTAAGAAAGAAGATGGGAAATCCGGTGCTGGCACGTAGCCTACTCCTGTCGAAAAACACCACCGCTTAACGTCCCTTCCGAAGAGCGTACAAATTGAACAGCATGGAATTCCTCTGCTAATCTGTGCTGTTGAGAGGTTGAAGGCAAGAGGAATGAAGCTGTGTACTAGCTTCAAACCCTCCAACCTCTCTCCCAAACAGAAATAGGGTTTGATATTAATGGTCACCCATCTAACCTTTGGCCCACCACAATGTTGCTTAGCTTCGGTGATCTAACTAGAACCGGTGTATCCAACACGCTAAACCATTTGGTCGTAACACTTCTGCTGTTATCAGTTAAAACTCCACATAAGAAAATAAGGAAATACTTGCGCAAGAGAGCTAAGTGTCAACTGACTCATATAATTCTAACTGATTTCTTTGGCCTTGTGCAGGCCGGACGGTCGATCAAGACGAACTTTTCTGACCATTTACTATATCCTAACTTAAATCTGAATAGATTGTAAAATAAATCAGCTGATTAGAAAAGATACTAAAGTAAAGCATTATATACTTGATACATATTGGCTGGTTGAGGACTCGAACCCCAATCTCCATGAATGATCCCTGGTCAAGCATGGTGTATTGCAAGGTTAGTATCCTTTCTCTTTCAGTGTCTGCGTGTCCCCAGTAATCGGGAGTTGGTCCAACTAGATATATTTTGATAATAGCATCGCTTCAATGATACTGAAGCAAACTTCCAAGTGCCTACACGACATCAAAGCCTCTTTTTTCATTACTCTTCTGAGATCTATCACTCATAATTGATAATTTCACTTCAGAGATGTCATGTCTGGTTAGCAGAGTGGTCTAGAGCAATGAACATGAAATCCAGAGACTGGGGTCTGACTCCCTGAATCAGCCGATTTTCTTTGTGAGTAATTATGAAAAATGCAAATATTTCTGTCAGGTTAGCAAGACCAAGAAAGTTTACTGGCACCAGGGCTGCCTGGCAATGAAAGGGGCTAATGGGTGGCCTATCGCTTGATTTGTGTGCCATGTTGCCAAGATACCCGATGCAAGTTCGTTGGAAGGGGGGGGGGGGGGGGGGGGGATGCGTATACTGTGCGCACTATCAACATTTTCTGACAGGACCTCCCCTTTTGCCATCTTTTCTGGTGTCATAATCTATTTGAACTGGCAAATATTCTATTTAGGTTGTGGTTGCAGGATTTTTTCTTTAAAATTCAGATTCAAATCAGAATGATTTGAAAATAAAATAAGTCACTCAGAGTACACTGTTATCACTTAATATTTTTCGAAAATGGTAGCATCCAAAATTGTATGGTCCATTGTAAATTTGGGTCTGGAATATTGAGTCCTAGATAAGAGTAAACCACATTTGAAAGGATGAACGGAGGTCTTTACGCGTTGGTTTATTCTGAAAAGGATTGCACTCATGCACATACAATTTTAAGCGAATGTACTTAGCAGACTGGAAAACGTTAGAAGGGAAGAGTGTAGAGATATCTGAGTCTCGTGGGAGTAGGTCGATTTTTTAAAAAACTGTGAAAAGATATTTTGGCGTGAATATAGAACTAGACCACGTGCTGACTCTGGTAACACTGCACCTCTTTGCCAGCTGGCTCAGCTGACAGCCTATATGCTATGTAATCAGCTGGACAAGGAAAGTTTTTAATATCCTGGTAGGGGTTGGATTCCAGGAACTACGAAAGAGCTTGCCCCCCCATACCCAAAATTCTACAAAGTACAACCCAATATTTCTAGTATGTTTGTTACATGTTGTCTCTATTTTGATTGAACCATTTGCTGGTTAATAACTGGCTTGGAAATGGATATGAAACAAAATAAACAACACTAAGAACAACAAAAATACTCACTCGTTTAAGAAATTCCTCGGAGCAAATTCTTGCTCTTGCATTAGCCGCTAGTTTCATTTCACTGATTTCTTTATCAATTTCTTCCATAAAATGAATGACAAAATCTACCAACTTATGCTTGTACATTTGTTCAGTATGGAAATTTGTGATCAGAAAACTGATATCGTATCCCTGGAAAAGAACAAAAGCACATTGTTAAATTTTAAAGGGGGGAAAATTAAGTTCTTCTTAATTTCGGGTGCATCAAGGTGTAGGAGTTAAAACTAAACAATCTTAAATTTTAGTCCGAAACTACTTTCGGTTGCCTCGTGCGCCTGTTTCTCGCGACAAGAATACCAGCGACGTATAGCGGGTTCCTAAGTAGCGGTTCCATCAGTCGTATACAAATAACGTTGATAGCTCGCTAGTTCTATGTCACTCTATTGTTAGAAATGAACGAAGTAGGTGGAGAAATTATTTAATGGTGTGTGGTGATTTATTAATGCGTACTACTTTTAATATTTTGCCTAGATTTTTTCGGCTTATACTCAATCCGAGTTGAAATTTAATCAAAGCCAACTGGCTAAATGAGAGAAATTTTACAAGGAAATCAAAGACATTGTATGTTTATAATCATAAATTTCTCCAAGGAACCAAAATTGCTGGAATCAATTTCCAAACATATCGAACGGCTGAGCGACAGTTGCAGTACTATAGGCCACCTGCAGCGCACCAGCTGCTCTCTGAATTTCGAGATCATTCGTTTCGATGGCAAAAACATTTTGGTAAAATATGCAATTTTCACGTAAAATCTGTCAAAAAATTGTGAAGTCTGATAAGAATATAAAAATTAACCATTTTTTACACCCTTAAGACATTTGAAGGAAATGCGCACATTTCAAACTTGAGAGCCCTTCCTACCTTAACGTAGTGCCTATGGTTTAACATTGCAAGGCGCACGGTAAAACATCCGCTAACCAAGTTTTGGCTACAACTGGCTCAACTGTTCAAGATAACCTATGATGGTAAAAAGAGAGCTGTAGATAAAAGTGTAACTTAGGTTTCTCTTCACGCTGTTTTTCCAATTTTGTTTTCCCTTACCTATTATATGTTATTCAAATGTACAGTCTGTTTTATAATAGATCATACTGCATTACACCCACAAAATCTGGCTCTCTAGCCATTCTTTCATGTGTTTATTGTCACCAGTGCTCCTAGCAAAAAAGCATGTTCCCCCAGTAGAAAGGAAAGAAAAATCCCCTGAAATCAACATGTTTATGAGAATATTTCGGCTTTAAAGGCCAAAATAGTTAAAAATAGCGCTGCAGGGTGACCCTAAACTTCATTTTTGTCTGAGACTCTCTTGCTTATTATCATAGGTTATCTTGAATAGTTGAGTCAGAATTCGTAAACATTTTGGACTTGCCGTTTTTTGCAGAATTCAAGGTATGACGGGCTCATCGTGAACCTCGCCCTTGGGAGCTTAATAGTATATCAATGCAATTTTGAAAATTTTTGTTACCCAGCCTGGCCTGATTGATCAAAGCCCGGCCTGAAGGCTAATAACATGTATGGCTCGACCCGGCCCCAACATTTCTCCAAAAGTAAAGCCTGGCCCGAAAGCCCGAAATAGCTCGGAAAATGTGAGACAGCCCGAGATGACCCGAAAGTCTAAAATCACCCAAAACAGTTTGAAGGGCCTCCCAGCATTTAGCGCCGTCTGTCTGTGTGTGCACCCCCCTCCCCCAATTTGGAGTTTGCAGGGGCGGTAGCTATGCCACTGACTGCGGCATTGCCATTGGTTGCTCTGTCACGTGCCATAAAGCAACTAATGGCAATCACTCAGTGTACACATTACTTAGTGCAGTTTGGTGTAGGAAAAACAAACAAAGCTGTTGTTACCAAATTCATTAAGAGGAACGTTTTGCAGTGTTGGGCACCACATAAAATACCGTATGTAGGTTAGGCACTCTTATCTCAATAGAGTAAAATGTCCAAAATGTAGATGGGAAAAAAGTCGGATAGTTCGACAGTATTTTAACTTGCGGGCTTAGGGCCGGGCCAGACCGAGCTGTCGGGCTGCATGTCAAAGTTTAAGCCAGATTTGTTGGCTCTTGGTGAACTTTCAGGCAAAATTCCATCAAGTTCTCTTTCACTCTGGAGCTTAGGAATACTGGGGACCAACGTTCATCTCGTTTTAGCACCTCAGGCTGACTTTGGACTTTTGCACAACTGCGGGCAGTTGGAACATTGTGATTTTGGACAAAATTTTCGTGCTAAGGTGGGTTGCAAAAATTTCAAACTTGTCAGGCTCAGCCTTAGATGTACCCATCTCACTACTAAACTGACTAGTAGCATTCTGCAAGGTCTGTTCTTTGGACTATCACTTTAAATGTCAGCGCAACGATAGAAGTACACAATAGTGGTAGGTAGATTAAATTTTTTACCTCGACAGGTTTTCGTCTTAGCACGATGAAGTTTTCGGCTCTCATCATCATAAACCTCATGAATTTATGACAAAGAATACGTTCTATTTCATCAGCTTGTTTTACTGCGATGCTTATTCGTACAGAGTTAATTGATGTCTCGATCAAAACTTTCTCTTTTTCGTTGCGGCTAATAACAACTGGTGTGAGAAGAAGTTCTTTGCTTGTTCTGAAATAAATGAGGTTGTTAGCTAACTTTTTGCAAGTTGATTCACTTAAGAAGAATGTACTTGACACCTACCTCACTTCAACCTCTGGTTTATTGTGACGTTCAACGACTTGTGAAGAAAAGTTATCGAGGCACATTGCAGCTGTTAGCGTGTGCCTCACAGCCGTCAGGTATGGTCTCAAAGTTGCAGCCTGAAACGAAGTGAAAATAAGGTAATGCTGACTGTCCTACAACTAAATTGAACGCTTAATGAAAAATGTGAACCAGACACCCACAATTATTACGAAATAAGTAAACAATGTAACAGCTGAACACATTGCAGAGAGAAAATTCCCAAAAATAAAAAATAACGATGGCATCACTATTTTAAAAGGCGGGATGAGTGATGACTAATCAAGGATGTTAATACGAGGGACTACAATTACAATAGGTAGCTACGCACCTATAGATATCGTTTCTGCAGGTTAAGGTCCTCAAAACCAGCCAGACCCAAGCTGTAACATCTACGCTTAAGCAAATGAGCTTTGGGGCTTACAATATCATAATAAGTACGTATACCGTGACGCTCCCCGACATTAGACGACATCTTCCCCATGGAAAATATACAATTCTCTGAGAAAATGAGCTCTAGTCCAGAAAGGTAGCATGTCGCAGAGTTAACTTGATTTTACTTGTAATATACTAGAAGCATTTTAACCCAAATCCATAGCCAAACCCACATACCAGTAATAAGTTATTGTGTAATGACAGTTGATCATAGAACTTTAAGGGTTAGCTTACCATTATAGAACGCCAAGAAGATTGTAGTTTGTGAATAACGTTAAGTAATGAGAAATAACTTCCTATTTATTTAATTTTTGTACAAAAAAGGTAGAGAGATGTGCAAAAGGCGAACGTTATCTCGCGTAACCTAAACTTTAATCTTAGAAGTTAGAAACAGGAACTCAAACTCCACCCAACCCACTTCAACGACCTTGTTATTGCAACGCTGTTACTGCCTGTGTAACTGCCAACCTAGCACACGATGTAGTGTGGTTTTTTTTCATCATATGTAATAGCTCTATCACTGTGTGAATATTAATAAACACACTTTCGGTGTAATTCACCACGAAGAGGTTTAACTTTAATCTGAAATGTTGTTTGTGGCCAGTTGCATTGCTTCGAGAATGTGAGTTAATTTAAGTTTTGATGGTTGGCAGTCCAGACTGTCGGTGAGCTATATACTTTTCCTTTCATGTTATTGTAAACATATTTACCTACAGTGAAAACATAACAATAATAATCGTCTAAACATTTCAGTAGTTTGGCAGCTAAGTAGAAGGCTCTGCGAGTACAGCTTCTAGTATCGTGTGTTCGTGAATGAGGCCGGCTTCCGCGATTCGTGCGTTCTATGAAAAAAGCAAGTTCAGTGCATATGATAATAACAATACATATTACCCTAATGGTAAGACTGATTGATTTCAAAATGGTCGCAAGCTATAATGCCCTAGGTAGCTGTTGAGTTACGTTTGATAGTGGTTATTCGCAAAGAATGTTTGTTATACGTGATTGTGAAACAGAATAGAAAACAGCTTCTACCATCAAGATCGTTTGCAGACAGCACCGTCGTCGGCTCATGCTTTTGGACAACTTGGGTGCTGCACTATTTCATGTTTGCCATGTGAGCTTAACTCGATTAGCCTACCTACTAAGCTCAGAGCTAATGACTATTACTATGCTTCTACCACTTTGGTTTACTAAAATTGAAGTTAAACAGTCTTCCTTGCAGTGATGGATGATAAATTACAAAGTTATTTACGGTTGTCTTCCAACAAAATTGACATTCAGATGGCTGTTTTGCCAATCTAATTTGGTGATGGTTAGTGTCATGTTGCTGGTGCATATTACAATGGGGGTTGGCTCAAGAGAATTGTATTATTACAAGTTAACGCGAGTTATCTTTGAACTTTGAAGGCAGCTCGTCCCTTCTGCAGTGTGCCTGTGCATGGACGAAAATAGTGCCACTGTTTTTAATGCTGCCACACTTGGAATTGACCTATCCGCTAGATATTACCTGATATCTATATTTTGGATTGTTCTGTGGTGCAATTCTTTTGACAAGTGAAAATATCAAATCAAAACAATGATTAAAGAAGGAAAAGACAAACGTGAAAAGAGTGGCAGTGCCGTGATCAAGACAGAGCCGTCTTTATCGCAAGCAATACTTCCCGAAGCAACTGTCAAAGAAGAGCCAGGAACAGAGTCGCATGTGAATGGTAGTGAAGATGGAAATGGGAGTGGTGCCACTACTAGTAGTGGTGCAAGCAGCAATCACCTGGATCTGAAACCAAGTGGTTTGATTGGCTCAACAAATGCCGGTACTCTTGGTCCTGGAAGGGTACATTCCTCTGCGGCAGCAACAGGAGACCCAAGTCTTGGAGGAGGTGACGTAGCTCAAGAAAGTGCGTATAAAAGCAATCGATAAGTATACCTAACCTTGTAGATAGAGGATTAGGCTTAAATCATTCTTAATACCAAAAAATAATAGTTTAAATATAATTTGTTAATATTTATGTATTAAGT
>QKMV01003563.1:0-11289 GCA_003287335.1 Lednia tumana
TCACCCTATCATTCACCGACGCCAATAGACCAGTGCCACAGGGCTAGTTGTCAATACAGTGCGTCGTTAAACACCATTATCATATCATATCACATGCAAGATGTGGAAGAAAATCATAAACGGATCACCCCGACTTTACCCATTTGCTCATTGCAACGAGCGATGCTTACTTCACGCGAGAAAAGCACAAATCACGTGCGAGAATATTTCGAGAGAGCAGCAGTATCTCCTGCCACTGCAAGGAGGTTCTATATGATTGATCCTATAAGATGCATTAGACTCATCTCTATCGCCTAATCAAGCACGGGTTTTCAAAAAAACTGATATGAACTATGTTTGAACGATCAGAAATCCACTGCAACTTCCCAACGTTGCGTAAAGTATGTTTTTCACTCTTAAGAATATTATCACTTCAAAAATACCTGCTTACTCGAGGACTTGAACACCGGACCAAAAGGTGATAGGCAAAAGCAAAAGGTCCGGGGTTCAAGTCCTCGAGTAAGTAGGTATTTTTGAAGTGATTTTAATATTCTTCAAATTATAACTAGCCGTGTATTTGGCTTTAAAAGTTTAATCCTTGTCATGTTTCTCACTTCTTCCTCCTTGTGCCACCGTCAGAATAGACCACATTCAAAAAGTTATTCCAGAGACGATTAAAATCGTGTGTGTAATGCTTCTCTTAGGGCCAGTTTTACAACTTTTTTTAACTATGAGTTGAGCGATATTCCTATGATTAAATTGCTATCGCCATGGCAACAGCCAATCACATTCGTGGAATTAGTTTTGTTTCTGAGGATTACCTCTTCACTCAAAGTTAAGAAAAGTGGTAAAACTGGCTCTCATGGGGCTGCATTTAGAAAAGTCCTCGATGACTGTATTATGTATTAAGCCTTTTTGAATGTTGTCTATTCGGAACTCGGATCGCATGCGCACCGCCTTCTCAAGTCGGGCGTGAACGAGAGCAGTTGTCACGTGCAGCCTGCCATACGACACGCGCGACCGTTGGCTCGGCAACTCAACACCTGGGCGATCTTCGGGGACGAAGAAGGGGTTACAACGTATACATGTGCCATCCCATCCCAGTCAGGCCATGTCATATACAAGAAACCCATTTCTTATCCGCTTCCGTTTCACTTGAATCTTGATAATTTGTCGTCAGGATATGGAACCCGAAGCCACCGCCGAGATATGACATGATCTCCCTAGTGGATGGGGGGGGGGGGTCCAGGTCGTATATCCCCATCTTCCAGGCACCAGCCGGCATGGGTGTCAAATGTATGGAGGCTGCGCCATGTGTCATGGCTTTTGAAGGATACCTAGAGGAACTATTCTGGCGTTTACGTCTTGGTGAAACTTTGATTGAATTCGTCTGGTTCGTACTGAGTCGGTTTTTCTTTATTTTTTTAGTGATTTTTTTTTCGCAGAATTGCTCCTGATACATTTCTCTTACACTAAACATTAACATATTATCCTTAAACCCATCCAAATTTTACCCAATCGAGCGGTCGTGCGTATGGAAGTCACTCGAGAGACTTAGGCTAGAGACCTCAAATGTTACCATCCATGGAAAATCCATGTTGATGCACGCTGGAGGCGGATGGCAACTCTTATATTTGACAAGGATTAAACATTTACAGCCAAATACACGGCTAGTAATTATTTTTAAGAAAATTAAAATCACTTCAAAAATACCCGCTTACTCGAGGACTTGAACCCCAGACCTTTTGCTAACCGGGCAAATGCTCTAACCACTGAGCTAAGCAAGGTACGGCATTTCGGAGGTGATTTTAATCTATATGAGTGGTAGGTCTCAGCTGAGAATTTGATCCAAGTGGCTTTGAGAATTGAGATCTACCACTCATATCGATTAAAATCACTTCCGAAATGCCGTACCTTGCTTAGCTGAGTGGTTACAGCATTTGCCCGGTTAGCAAAAGATCCGGGGTTCAAGTCCTCGAGCTAGCAGGCATTTTTGAAGTGATTTTAATATTCTTAAAAACTCTTATGTTTATATTTGTAATTATTTCTAAAAAATGTATTTCTGTTACCTGTCGTCTTCCATCATTCTCGAATTTTAAGTCATTACCTTCTTCGTCTACCGTCCAAATCCATGAGATTTAGATAAAGCGTATCCGTCAAAATGCTTATAGGTGCCCAAAATAATAAGAGGAAACAAAACAAAACAAAAAATAGCGTAAAGAAATAGTCTGGCATCAGAAATACCTGCGCCAGGATCTGTATCCCTATCGAGCCGATCCAAGGAAGCGATCCAGACGCATATACACTCATTTTGAGCCTAGTCTAAAAATAGGCCATTCTTTCGAGGTGTAAATGCATGCACACTAACTGCCATGCCGAGCACCTCCGCAGCTTGGCTGCTGCGTTGCGGTCTTTTCTCGCATGTTTGTTTAAGACGGTGGAAAATGTGGCGGAAACAACGAGAAAACACGGTCGTCTCGCGGATGACTTGACATGTCACTCGACGAAGCCGTGGAAGACAAACTCGATTGTTTTTTGTTTCGTTGAACCTCTCGGGAGCTGGCGTATGTCTTAAGTTTAGCTAGGAGACGAGCTTGAAAACAAGAGCTAATTGTCCAAAAAGTTCACAGCGAAGTTAACGCGTAGAGGCAGCGGTATTTTTTACAATTGAAATCGTCGAAAGAGTTCGTGCTTGATTATAAGGAACTGGCACTGGCTTGGATACCAAAGATGTGGCTTGATGGTTTGTGCGGCTGGACAGGATTTTTCATGATGGTCTCAATGTAATTTAAGAAACAAAATTTCATCGCAAGTCTGTGTTTAAATTCCTAATGCCTCGGATTCAATAAAGAAAACAATCGAACAAATAGTTCCCACCAAAAAGTCTACATTTAATATGGTCTTGATTCATGTCATGCAATTTTCCAAATCACTGTGCTTTTGAGCCACCTACATTTTCCGGATGATGATTCGGAGGTGAGAATGGATTGACGATGCTGTCGACTAGGTTGGTTGATTGGGTTGATTGGGACGTAAATATTTCGGGGAGGTAGATGATTTTGGGAGGGGGAACGATTGCGGAATGAAAAGATTTGTGGGAAGGCGGGAGATATTTTTGGAAAAGTGAAAGACATTTTGGAAAGTCGCAAATAATTTATAAAAAATTGAATTATGTCTTGAAAATGTTGGAAGATTTTTCGTGGTAATTGGCGGAAAGAATTTCGTAGACCTGAAGAAATATCCAGAAAGGTGGAAGGAATTTCGGAACATTTCGAAAAGCTATAAATGTGTTCAAAGATATAAACTGTGTAAAGATTTCGGGAAAGATGGGAAATGGCAATATGGCCGCTGAGCGAAAGATGCTGATTGCCGGTGTGCCGCACCGGAAGTGAGGTGGCTGCACGGAAGACGCGCGACTCCACGACGCGAATATGACAAGTGTCAAACATGTTGTGGTGGACGGAGGGACAAGAGACGGAGGGGGGAGGCAAAATTCAACAGTCAAAAATAGCAGTCGTCGTCGCAGATCGTAGCGAGCTTAACTCGTAAAATCGAGTACGAGACGCTCGCTGCGCTCTGTCGTCGTAGCGACGACGGGCGGAACTACGCGTCGACGACGGCGCGTGAGGTTTAGTTTCACACTCGGCATGACAAACAATCAATTTCCTCGGCCGTTTCATTCAAGGAGACGGTTTCCTTTTTGACGCGTCGGGGACAAAAAAACGGTTGCTTTCGGCTTTTGTTTTGAAGGTATTTTGTTTTTTTTCTGGTGTTAAAAAACAGTCACCCACCGCTTGAAACTTCAAAGACAAAAACTTGTATGACTGACAGTTGTCTACAATCCCGAGGCTGGAAGAAATGAGCAGTGGGGGGAAGCCGTGTAGGAATATGAGAGAAGACAAGCAAGCAAAACGCTAGTATGTTTGCGCGAATTTTCTAGGAGTAAAAAAGCGAATAAATCAAGAGTGGTCCAGTGAGGGCACGCGGCGATAAATTTTGTTTGAAGTTGAAAAATGTGTGCGCGATGACGTAACGTTATTAACGTTTCACAAAAATAAACTGTCGAAATGTTTTAAAATTCAATGTGCCTCGTCTCCTTGACCATCAACCTACTACGGTGTGTCTAGAAAAGGTTTCCCATTCACACTATGAAACTTGAAACTCTTACATGGATCGCAACAATGTATTTTGTCCGTGAAGTGCAATACTGATGAGAGGAAAGTCTGTAGAATCGAAAGAGTTGACAATCTTTAACGTGATATGATACAAGGGAAATTGGAAATTGATCGAATTGAGGGAAATTGATGGAATCGCTCATTTATGTAAACTGATTCCAAACTTAAAGTCTCCATTGCCATTTGCCAGTATAAAATGATTTGTCACCAAGTCAGATTTGTAATAATACTGACTGATTTCGCTCATGAATCTGCTTGTAAGCCTTCAGCAATGATAAATATGACGGTTTCTCGAAATGCTGGCTCAATTTAAAAAGATTACGACCCAGTCAATTACGCATCCGCATCATTTTCTAACCGAATTAGAAGGTATTTCTTGCGCCGCCTCTGCATTAACAGCAGCCGTATTTAATCGTTCTACTTGACACGTGACAGATTGGGTTTAAAATGTCGCCCCACGAGTCGGGCTTGCGTTCATACACGATTATGGTCTGCGATGATAGGAGATCCCAAGGATATTTTTGTCCCCACATAATTATCGGTGATATTTGCTGCAAAAAACGCGCTATTTCTGAAAACACCACCACCTGTGTGGTGTCGCCAGAACCTCCCTCTCCACCCCCCAACGCCAACGGGGGATTAAATACGCGTAAAAAAAAACACGCAAATGACATTTGGGGACGAATAGCGATAAAAATAAAAATACATATCATCACCACCCGAAAAAAGGACACATTTCCGGTACTGACATGAGATTTGCGTCAAACCAAATCATCCTCGAAAGAAGTCGAGTATATTTTTAGCTTTATAGTAAAATGTGTGCAGCGATAATCTGGTATTCGTTGGCATTTTTAACGGATCGATGTGTTAATTCCGTTCTGTGTGGGAATTGATGATGTACTTTGCTCGAGCCTCAAAGCTTCCTCTCTGAAGCCGGATGCTTGCATAAATGCTCGCTTGAATATTGAGTCAAATCTCGAGTTATTGATCCGTGCCGGTGGTTCGGTTGGTTTCAACCAATTCGTGCCAGCTTTTGACAGCCTTGAACGAAATTTTGGTTGTTCACTGAACGTCGCAATGATTTGCTCTTTGATCAGTGATTCCAGACTTTTAAGGAAGTGGTATACGTGTGCGTGCAACCGTATAAAATAAATAATATATAACACACGCTTTGAATTTTTTGATTCCCGATACACCCTATTTGAGACGATCAGCAGGGTTCAGCATTTTGACACAGTCAATTGGCACTTACATGTGGCTTAGTGAGGCTGCCTCTTTGGAGCATTTATCAAATTATCAATTCATTGTTCCCAACATTGATCAATATTTAGTAAGTGGAAACTCAATTCTTTGATTGCATTATCATACCCCACAACGAAATAAGTCAATTACCATCCCACCAGATTCTAATACAGTGGCAAAGAAATCAACTAAAATTGCCGGAGATTGGCGGGGAACAATGTTGATTAGGGAGTGTTCAAATAATCCTAGCCCGTAGCAGCTGGATTAAAAAAAAATTGTGGTATAAATAGCGAAAGGATATCTTAATGTGACGGTCATGTTTTGTGGTCAAGGAAGTATAATACGTCGTATTGTCTGCGATGGTTGTAGAATATCATGAGTTGATGAAATAGCAAATCCTGGATAGCCGGTCACCAGGATCGAACCTTACACCTCCCGATCGCATCTGGTAGACGCGCTCCTACTGGGAGACCGAGTAACCGAGTCGGGGGCACCAATGTCAACTGATAGCTACCATGGAGCTACAATACGTGAGGGGTAACTGGCGACTCGGCGAAACCACCAATCGGACCCAAAAATTTGGCTCTTGGCAGCTATCTTATCACAATGAAGCTCCTATAGCCAGCTGTGACAAATTGGCAACTACAAGAGCTATTCTTTTAGTCAGACCGTCTCATAACGGAGAGTCACCTATTGCCCATCCAAAGCTTTGTACCTCGATGCCAGGACCACGTGACAAGGCGATGACGACATTCTCGCCGCATGCAAGAATTGCTCTTGAATTGAACAAACATGAATGAGTCGATGAAACAAGCGAGATCAAGTTTTACCAGCCCACGAGTTTCTACTAAATGAAGCACAGAGCAAACAACGATGCTAGTGCCACTTGAATCGCGTGTGTCAACTGTTCGCTCTCCGCCTCGGTTAATCATTACCTGTACCAATATGAAATTCCTTGGTTTCATAACAACTCAAGAATCTCTCAATTTAGCATTTTCGAGTGTTAGATAAACGTTGAGTAATTATTCATTTTGAAGGCGAGAGACAGAAGTAACGCGAGTCAAATATTTTCATCAGTTACCTTGCTATTTTTACTCTCCACCTTTTATGATCGTCTACACAACTAATTAAGAATCTAAATTTCCAGTCGTCTTAAATCTGTCATCAAAAGCCATTCCACAATTCATTCATCATCATATACCATAAAGCTACACTGCTTCCTTCCTTCCCGGCCTCCACCCTTTCCTGTGTCGAGCTACGACTCTTTCGATAAAACTCAACACTTCGAGCTCGCTGTTGGGAATGCGAGTCGCATATTCACTACACTACAACATGACTTCATTACCAGGTTTGGAGTCATGGGTTGAGGTAAAATAGTCCCAAGCGTGCATATATCTTTCAAAAGGAGGCTAACTGCAAATAGGCGCGTATCCAGATAAAAATATCTAACAGATAATTTGTATGCTCAATAACGTAGTATGGTTTTATTGTATAGTGGTCGGCTATGTGGTGGTGTTTTCCGTGATTAACCACAGCAATCCCAGTAATAAGTAAACAAACTGAGGTAGTTATTTTTCCGTGGATATATATATATACCTACCAACTTATTCGTCAAAACGCATGTCACATGAGTGTAACAACTCACATACTCACTCGTTAAACTCAAGTAATGTAACAGTTCGTCACTGAAATAGTGAACCTCATGTCAAAACTAAAACCAATCAAATTCGGCGCATAAACCATGTAAATCCGATCGTTTTTATGGAGTTGCATTTGTCAGGACAATTCAAATAAGCATATTTTCTCTACGTTTCTGGAATTACCTCCCGAACTACATAAATTTAACGGAGCCGAGGCCGCCGGCCGGAATGAGAAAAGAAACTGGTATCTACAAAAAGACATGGCCGTGCCATTTTGGCGGAGAAACTATATCCTAGCCTGCAACCGTTGGGGGTCAATCAAGCAAACCCAGAGAAGCCGGATCACGAGGATCGAAACTGGAACCTCTCAATTAAAATACAGACGCGCCAGTTCGGTGCGGCTACCACGAACAAATATTAAAACGTTCACAAAAATGTAATAATTTAAGCAAGCGGTTGTTCTAGGTAATGAATCGTAAATGATCTCGTTCGCTAAAACCATGAGCATTGCTCTCTCGGTAATGTGTTTACTGTTTACCTATCACATCACGTCACGTTACGCAGCGGCCAGCGGTGCGCGCTGGCTACCGCCTACGCACGCGCACGAGCTCGCAGCTGCACGAGCGCTGGCGTGTGGCCAACGCTCGCATCTGGACGGCTGGTATCCGAGCGCCATTAGGAGTTGCCATTCGATGCCAAAACGTGTGCACTAAACAAATTCAGCGCGAAACGTAGAAGTAAAGCCTTGTGCACATGAATGTCCCCGCAGAATTGATATTAGCGCTAGGCACAATCTGACGCGCTGACAAGCGGAACCTTGAGGCACTACACTGTTTCATTTATGATTGATTGATTATTGGTGTTTAAAGATGCACTCTTCTTTAAGGCGACTCTTCGTTCTGTGGAATTGGGCAAATGGCGTCGGTGAATGATGGGTTGATGATGAACCTGGCAGGGAAGAGGGGAAACCTGTTGCCGGCACGTAGCCTGCTCCTGTCGAAAAGCACCAAGGGGACCACCGCTTAACGTCCCTTCCGAAGGACGGTACGACTCGAACAGTAGGATTTCTTCACTGATTCGTGCTGTCGAGAAGTTGATTTCAAGAGGAGTGAAGCTGTTGTACTAGCGTAGAACCTTCCGACTTCTCTTCCAACTCTTCCAAGCAGAAATGGATCCGGTATTAATGGTCATCCACCCATGCCTTTGGTTCACCGCAATGTTGCTAAACTTTGGTGATCCCACGAAAACCGGTTAATCCAACACGCCGAACCGTTCGGTCTGTTCCATTGCTTGCGCGTTCTGCAAATGGTATAAACCTTACCTAACCATTAACCACAATCTCAGCGAGCCGGAGCATGTAACACGCCGCGTAGGGTCAGCGTTCACGTGAACACAGAGTGCAGAACACAGCCAATGACTGACGTCTTGCACGTTCGCTATTCCACGTTCGCTCGAATGCACCTATTCCGACCAAGCTTGACGTTACGTCGCGCTGACCGACTGGTGGGCGGAAAAACGAGTGCGTCGACGGGAATAATAGCACCTATTGGGACAGTCAAATAAATAGAAACAACATAGGTTCACCAGATAGGTTGGACCTAACGAGAATCGATGTGCACTCGTTTTTATCGCGCACTATAGGTGGTCAGCGTGACTTCATATGTCAAGCTTAGGCGATACCGTTATGATGCCTACTCACTTCGAATGCCATCGTGATGCCCACCACGCGGCACACACTGAGTATCGATGGTCTCAGTTCGGTTTGGTGTGACTGTCGGCGTTCGCACAATCAAAGATTTTAGAGAACATGGCTACTGGACCAATTAGCGTCAGGTCTGCCGTCTTGGATGTTCCATGTCCGCTCGTCTTGAGCAAGGGTTAACTTTCTACGTTTGCTACGTCAGGTATTACATTATTTTACTCATTTCTATCTTCTTAGCACGTGTTAGCACGTGTTGTGGAAGGTCGGCTATCCTTGAAACTGCCCGTGGCTACTTCGTTTTATCAGTTAAGACTTTTTAGAGGTTCCGTAACTGACACTTTTAGTATCCCAAAAATGCTCAAAAGATTCTGAAAAAAAGTTCGCGAAAAGATAGGAATTTTTTTGTTGGAAGTTCTTAGCGGTGTTACCCAGTTAAATACCAGTTTCTTTTTTACAAACCGATGTTATAATAAAACGATTTAAAGATGGTATTGTAGTCACTAGGGTTTGTGCAAGAAAGCCATAGGGAGGGACCCTGCTATGGTGGAAAGCTTGAAGGAATAGCACAAGTCGCGTGTATCGTGGTTTGGTTCGCTATTCTTGGTGTATGCAAGGCCCGAAACAAAGCACGCGCGAAATGTCTGAAAATGTTGCCAAGAGAGAAAACAGTTCCCTGTCGGAGTAGCCGTCAATCACGCGTGCGACTGACGTGCGTCTATCGAAACGGCAAGGCGAGACGTTATGGGCAACGCACTACAATTTACAGCCTGGCTAATAAAAGCAAAACTCATGCTGGCGACAGGGAGCTCAGTTCAGCACGGCTATGACAGCAAATTAGTGCACAATTTTCGAAAAAACTGATTAAATCACTGTGATTGAATGCTAATAAATTCCCTAAACCTTTCCCAACGTGTCGTAAACTATGCTGCTTGCTTATTCAGGGGTAAAAAGCTGAGCTTGAGATTAGCTTAGCTTAGGAAATCGCCTTGGCAACTGAGTTTTTAAATTCCGTACGCAATTTATTTAGAAGAGTTCTGTTCCACGATATTGGGTTTGATGATTTGAACTTTAAGAAAAACTTCTATTGGTCTAGACTCTAGGTAAACATCTCGAACGGTAATTGCGTGATACAACGACATTTTTCGGATTTTACGTGACTTAACGAAATTTCCAGCTTTTATTGATAAATTTGATAAAGAAAAACCCGGCAAAGTTTTAGAACCAAATCATGTTTCCAGCAGTGTACTTTTGATTTACTATACTAAATCAAACGTTGCTCAATATACAATATGACCGTTCAGTTTTTGGAAACCATTACCTGGCAGCAGGACTGTGCTTAGCTCACACAAATATTTAGAGGCTGCAGTTGCACCAAATTGATATATGTTATCTATTTATATAACGCCTTAAAACGCCTAAAGTTTTGCAGAGTCAAAAAGGACACTACGAAAACGTAGCTTCATAAGAAAAGCCACCAACATTACACCACCATTTTTATCGCCTCTGGATATGTCAAAAAGTGGTATTTTGCCACTCGTTAAGAAAATTAAAGCTGCTGAAACTCAAATGCAGGAAATGAAAATTGAAAAATAGTCAGATGTATAGGTAAAGTAGTGATGTTTTATTAATTCAGTGTACAATTATATATGTTCTCTTGCTACCTATAGTATGTGACAATTTTTTTATAAAAATATCAATCGTGATTGGTGTATGGCAGAAGTTACTTTCGTTTTTAAAAAAACTGTTAATAACTGGGTTAAACTGCTGAAAACTTAACTGATACTAAACTGCCAACGTTTCGCTAACTTATTCTAAAAGCTTCGTCGGGGCTAGTCTGGCCGATGAAGCTTTCAGAATAGTTAACGAAACGTTGGCAGTTTAGTATCAGTTAAGTTTACAGCAGTTTAACCCAGTTATTAACAGTTTTTTTTTTTAAACTATAGTGCTGAAATTAGTCAGGAGATATGAGTCTCAAAAATTTAATACTTTCATTTTATTGATTAGTATGATCTGATTGCAGTCTTTCTTCTTCCTCGTTAATGAAATAATATACCCTGTTCTACCTACGACCCGTAGAAAACGTTATAGTTCAGTTATACAATAACAGTGTTTGTTTCTTCTTCATTATTCAAGTTTGTTAATACTGACCTACCTAATCCTTCCGCGTTAATACCGTACCTAGTCCTACTGTACCGTCGGCGTGTCGACGTATGTTACTAACATCTTTATCTTCTATGCCTCTGAGTTAAAGATCATTGCTCAATGCTTAGAGATCTACATTATTATTGGCATTTCTATAGATAGACCATATTATCGCATATTTTCGACAATTACAACAAAGCCGTGTAAATGTGTCATTAGACTATTGCAGCCGAGTTTTTAATAGTTGGTTATAAATATCTTACGACTGTTAAAAAAGCTATTCCCGTTCTTCGAAAATTAGTCACAAACCAATAAAAATCTGAAAATTAGCTTCATATTTGATTTCTAATACTTTATAGACATAGCACACGAAGAAGCGCCTAATCATAATACTTATAAATTATTTTTT
>QKMV01003564.1:0-11285 GCA_003287335.1 Lednia tumana
CAGTTATTAACAGTTTTTTTAAAAACTATAGTGCTGAAATTAGTCAGGAGATATGAGTCTCAAAAATTTAATAATTTAAAAGTTCTTTCCGTCAAGTCAAAACGAATTGCCATTCCAAAAATTTCGCCACGAGCTCTTTCAGCACGACACAAAAGTGCGTAGCATATCACAAGTAAAGCTATAGTGACAAGGATTATACATTTAAAGCCAAATACACAGCTAGTCATATTCTTAAGAATATTAAATTCACTGCAAAAATACCTGCTTACTCGAGGACTCGAACCCCGGACCTTTTGCTTACCAGGCAAATGCTCTAAACCACCATACCTTGCTTAGCGCAGTGGTAAGTGCATTTGCCCGGTAAGCAAAAGGTCCGGGGTTCGAGTCCTCGAGTGAGCAGGTATTTTTTAAGCGATTTTAATTTTTTTTTTTTAAACTGTTAACAACTGGGTTAAGCTGCTGAAAACTTCTAACAGACAAACTGCCAGTTGGTTTGTTAGAAGTTTTCAGCAGTTTAACCCAGTTATTAATAGTTTCTTTGAAAACTAGTGCTGAAATAAGTCAGAAGACATGAGTCTTAAGCATTTAATGATTTGAATATTCTTAGGGCCAGTTTTTCAGTGGACCGTTAAATTTTAACGGTCCGTTAGGATAAGAATCAAGACATCTGGTTGGCTGTTGCCATGGTAATAACAAGTTAACGGACCGTCGGGTTTTTAACGGGCCACTGAAAAACCGGCTCATAAAGCTATAGTGTTTTAATGATTCTCTGCTATAAAACCATAGCTCTCAGGTAGAAGAAAACCCCTAAGATTCTGCACACTCCATCCCGTCTTTATTTCTCTCGACACATGGCTTGGCCAGCAGCGACCCAAACGTCACTTGAGCATGGTGATCTTGAAGTCTGTCATCGAGGGCTTCAGGCTGGCGGCTTCCACCCTCTTCTGCAGCAGAGACAAACTCTGCCGCTGGTACGGCATCGGCAGCACCGACTTGCTGCTTTCCGCGCGATGCCGTTGCCAGACGATGTACGAGTCCCGCTCCTCCGCAGACTTGGAACGCCGGCCACCGGACACCGACAGCTGGCTGGCCGGAAGTCTCGAAGACTTGCCGCGGACTAGAGGAACATCCACGAGGGCTGGGAAAGGTGGAGTGCAATTTATACGATTTGGAGGAGATTAACAACACAAGGATTACCATTTTTTGAGTTTTCAAATCACTTCAAAAATACCTGCCTACTCGGGGACTTGAACCCCGGACCTTTTGCTTACCGGGCAAATGCTCCTCGGGCAAATGCAAAAATCACGGGGTTCAAGTCCTTGGGTAAGCAGGTATTTTTAAAGTGATTTTATTACTCTTAAAATTATAACTAGCCGTGTATTTGGCTTTAAAAGTTTAATCCTTGTCACAAGAATTACAAATTTAAAGCCCTTTCCATGGCTGGTATTAATTTTCAGAATATTAAAATCACTTCAAAAATAGCTGCCTACTCGAAGACTCAAATCCTAGACCTTTTGCTTACATGGTAAATGCTCTACCACTGAGCTCAGAAGGGTAAGCAAATTGATAAATATAATTTGAATAGTTATATAATAAATTGAACTAGTTCCTAGTTAGCTAAGTTCCTCCTGAAGATGGCGAAGCGAGCTTCGCCGAAACGCCGAGATGAAGCATCTTATCAACAGAGCACAACCGAAGAAAACCATGAGCCAATAAATTCCTTGAGTGTATCTATAAGTACCCTGCATAAAATGGAGGTTGAACTTATAATATTTTCTAGCTAGAAGTTCCAGCTCTGTAGCAAAACGAAAGTTGTAATATTTAATCAAAAAGTGAGCAAAACCTTTGAGCCAACATCATCTGCCATCGGCTAAAAAAACCTCTAATGATCCTTAGACTCATGTTTTCTTTCTAATCTTGTAAGTGTAAGTTCTTTTTCACGTTAAAACAGTCACATTTGCCTTGAGGACGCCTAGAGTATATTAAAAAAACGGTTAATAACTGGCTTAAACTGCTGAAAACTTCAAATAAACAAACTGCCAATGTTTTGCTAACCTTGCTGAAAGCTTCATCTGGGCAAGCTAACAGTTTTTAACAGTTTTTTTTTAAACTAGTGCTGAAATTAGTCAGTAGACATGAGTCTTAAAAATTTAATGCCTAGAGTATAGTTTCCGGAACGTTGGGAGTTTGTTTGTAAGAAGCTCTTGGTAGCGATACCCAGTTAATTAACAGTTTTTTTTGGGAACCTCTTATGATGTTTTTGTGCGAGATAAGGTCAAAAACCTGTAATGATGTTTTTGTCCGAGATAAGAACTGAACACTGACTTGTATCAGCTATGCTGCGGCGCAGGTTGTGTTGGGAAGCCGCGAGTTTCTCCCTCCTCGGCCCAAACTTCTTGATGAACGACCTCGAGTTGTCGCTGATGTTTTTACCATCCAAGCTCGCTGTAAAATTCAATGGGATTTCGTCAAAAATGAATATTTTCCTAGATTTCAACAAACTTTCTGCTCAAAATAGTTTTCAGCATTTTTCTTGTGCGTTTTGTATTTTCGTTTGGCTGCCACAGTGTGGTGAATAGTAAAAATCTAACATATTTTGATAACGAGTTCTTTTTATCATGAAAATCAAAATAAAGCCATGGCAAGCAACAGGGATTAATCCTTTTTAACCCATAATCGATTACTAATCAAATTGATGTAATCTAATCGATTGATACCCCTAATTCTTGTTCAACTTTTTCTGTACTTTCATTAGTAATAGCATCTGTTGATTTATCTAGCATACCAAAGCTCTGATTTTTTATACAATTCATACAGTTATTTTAATCCATTCCGATACTTAGTTTAAGTTTTGTTTTGAATAACTGTAGAGTTGTACATACTTTCATTTATTTGTTAAACGTAGGTTTCCACAGCTATTTTTATTGAATTTTACGCGGTTTTGCTCCGATTTCAGTCATTTCCTTTCAGACGTTTCAATGAAGTTCGCTCCATCATCTTTAGGATTGAAAAGAAAAGAAAATTACTAAAATCAGAGCAAAACCGTGGAAAACTGCCGAAAATTTCATTTATTTCCTTAAATAATTAATCTGCTTCAATCCCAAGGTGAATACGGAGTAAGAATTTTTTTTTTGAAGAGTGGCTTAAAAAAATCAAAACATTTTCTAGTGTTGTGATTTGATATTATTTACCTGAAACAATTGTATCATTAAAATAATCAGGTCGCATAGAAAATTAAAATCAACCATAGACCTTTTTCAAGAATATTAAAATCACTTCAAAAATACCTGCTTACTCGAGGACTCGAACCCCGGACCTCTTGCTAACCGAGCAAAGACTCTTCTGTCACAAAGATAATAAAGAATATACATAGAATAAATAGAGCCTGGTTAGCAAAAGGTCCGGGATTCGAGTCCTCGAGTAAGCAGGTATTTTTGAAGTGATTTTAATATTATTAAAATCATTACTAGCCATGTATTTGGCTTGAAATGTTAAATCCTTGTCAACCATAGACCTTCATCAGGGAATCTGCCAACTAAAAAGATTCCGTTCCAAGTGCACAAACGTTTCGCTTAATTACCGAGGCTCCAGGAAGCGCCTGCCGTGATGGCTTCCCGGTACTTGTGCAGTGAACACACCGGGTTTCCCTGTAGCTCGATGACAGCCAGGTGGAGGCAACCCGACAAAGACACAGCCAATTCGTCCAGGTCTGCCAATTGGTTGTCGCGAGCAACGATGCTTCGCAACTGTCGCATGCTGGACAACTCGGTCAAAGAGCTCAGCCGGTTCCCGGACACGTCCAAAGTCTGGACGCAGATCTGGAGCAAACGTGTGCCGAATAAAACGAAACGAGAACGACTCTTGGTAAATTCGTTGGCCTCGTGTTTAAGGTGGAATGAGGGGCAGGTTAAATACACGTCAGATTTGCAGTTTCTTTTAATAACTGCAGCTAAGCTATGAGTGGCTGAGTCACCAAACGTGGTTACCTCAAAGAGAATTCTACTGGCTTTCTGAAAAGATGCATTGGAAATGACAAGGAATAAACTTTTAAAGCCAATTACACGGCTAGTAATAATTTTTAGAATATTAAAATCACTTCAAAAATACCTGCTTACTCGAGGACATGAACCCCGGAGCTTTTGCTTACCAGGCAATTGCTCTACCACTGAGCATAAGCAAGGTACCGGTATTTTTAGTTGTACCTTGCTTAGCTCAGTGGTAGAGCATTTGGCTGGTAAGCAAAAGGTCCGGGGTTCAAGTCCTCGAGTAAGCAGGTATTTTTGAAGTGATTTTAATATTCTAAAAATGCATAGGAAATGTTTGTTTTTTTTACTTTTTTAAAATATTTGATTTTAAGTGGAATATTATCATTTTTTCAACTTAAATAAGGTTTTTAAAAACTGATGAATTAAAATTTTGGAAGTCATTTTTTTAGAGCCCCAGCTAAATTCTCTTGGAGTTCACCAAGTTTGGTGTCTCTGCTACTTATAGTGTATCTATAGTAATTAAAACAAACTTCAAAAAGGATGGATTTTCCCAGTTGCCCTTACAAGTTTTCAAAAAATCTGTTGAACAAACTGATTCAGAATGCTAAGAAGTCCAATAAAGATTCCCTAGCAATCTTACCTATTCTTATTCCATTATTTTCCAGTTTTTTTAGATTGACTCTTCATCTTTAAAATGCTGAAACTTTTAACATGATTCCTAGGTAGTTCTGATAGCTGCATAATGCATAGAATGAGCATAGCTCTAGATCTAGTATGCGTAGTAATAACGTTTTAGTAGGTTGAATATGTTTATAGTTCTAGACTGTTAAGAATCCACAAAAAAAATTCAGTGCATTTGTCCCTGTCTTGCCTTCAATCACTTTACATTCGAAACTACGACAACAGTATGGACAAAATCTATGATTTTATGGTCTTCATGAAAAATGTGATGATTTTTGTTTGTATTTTATGTTTCGGATTTATTTTTTGGATAGAAAAAGTGTGGGAATTGGGCAAGAGAGCTTTTTGGAGCCGTGATTTTTATATTTTAATAAAATACTTCCATTGGGAAGTACACAATGCGACTTACAGACATGGCACGTACAGTCCTGGGGTCAAACAGCAGCGTTTCACCAGGTGGTAGTTTCTGTCTCTCAACGTGCAAATCTTCCAGCTGTTCTAAGCCCTCCAAACCCTCGACCACAGCTATGTGGTTGTAGGATAAATATCTGGAACAAACTTAACCTGTCACATCACAGCTCTGGCTTACAATCTAGATACCGCTCAACACGTAAAAGAGTATACCTACAGTTTTTTAAGGCTTCTGAGCAAATTCAAGTTTTCCATCTTGGATATCTTGTTGTGATGCAAATAGAGTTCAGTCAGATTGTGGCATGGACGTAGGTTCTTTATCTCAGTCAACGAGTTGTGTTGAAGATACAGCACTTTTAGCTCCACGCATTCTGAAATGTCTCCCTAGTAAAACGATGGTTTGCGTCAATGTTTAAATCATGAATTGAAATAAGCCCAGTGTTCTAGAATGCTACTAACAATACTGGTGATGTAGTTTTCCTGAAAATGCATGTGTGTTAGGCCATGCAAGTACTCTTCGTTTTCCTTCAATTGTTTCGCGATAGGTACGATCTTGTCCGGACGCTGGATTGCTTTGGCGGATGCCTTGTAAAGCACATATTTTGATGTTAATTTTACCATTTTACAGCCAAGTATTATTATCAAAATAAATGCATGGGAAACTTTTTAAGGTAATGGATCAAAACACAATCACATTTTAGTTTGAACAAATTGCTTTATTGTTAACTTCCATAGCAACTAGTCAAATAGGTTTGATCAATAATCCGTGGGCTGCCAAGTGCCAAGTGTGGAATGTTGAACAATGCGTAGGTTTCAAATAAAGATTGTACAGATCATGTGTGCTTCTTCTTTTTCGATTTGGTGGACTGTTCTGTCGAATCTCTTTCAGTTGTTACTCGAGGTTTCTGCCAGTTGAGAGGTTTCTTCCTGTATATTGGCCATGGAGGGACCGTAATCTAAAACGAACATTCCAACATTTAGATTACACTCTCATGTAAAATGGTCATTCGGCACTCACTAATAAATGTACTCACGAGGGTAGCCAGAATGAAGCCCGCTCCCAGAATGTAGACGGTTTGTGAGAACTGCTGTATGATGTAGCCCCAGACAAATCCGACCACAGCAAACAGCGATATAATTATCCTTGAGAGCTTTTCGGCTTTGTACTGGCCATCAAAGTCCTGCAAATGAACTATTCTTATTAATACATGTTTTAAGTTTGAATTTACATTTTTAATATATATGACCCCGCCAGCTGGCTTCGTACTAAGCAAGTCAGTTGAGATCAGTCACCCGTTCTGGTTACATGTAAGTGGGCATGCAGTATTGACGTTTTATTTAGAATATTTAGATTTAACTAACAGCTGAGCAAAATATAGAATATCTAACCATGTGCGTGGGCAGCGACTCAAATATATTCATATTGATTGCCTTTCGAACTCTAAAACTTGGAAATCCGGCTAAATCACTACGTTTTACACGTCATTCACACCGACGTCCATGAATTTACAGTGAACTGCTGTCAGGCGGCGTGCCATTTTTGTTGGACGAACCCAGTACAAACTGCAAAATTACGCGCAAGCTTTGAATGAAAAGATGTCACAAAAAATAAAAAAATGCCATGATTGCAATTTCAGCACAATGACTAACTGGGAAGAATTTTACGCTTCGCAAGCTCCACCAAGCGATCTAGCAGACAATAAAACGTTACTTCAAGAATTCTGCATCCGCCACCATGCCGCCAACCACAAAGTCGTGCTCGTAACGTCAGGCGGAACGACGGTGCCCCTCGAACACAACACTGTGCGATTCGTCGACAACTTCAGCGCCGGCACGCGCGGTTCGGCGTCGGCAGAGCACTTTCTCGAGCGAGGCTACGCTGTCATATTCATGCACCGTCTCAAATCCCTCGAGCCTTTCGTTCGCCACTTCGCCGGGCAGAAACTGTTCGACTTGCTCGAAGTCACGGAGACTGCCGGCCGGAGCGCAATCAGCATCAAGGACGCTCGCGTTCCCGAGATCCTTCCGATCCTCACCAAATACAAGGCGGCGATCGGCGGAGGCATGCTTCTTCAGATCGCCTTCACGACTCTCAGCGACTACCTCTGGCTCCTGAGATCGGCGTGCGAATATCTCGCCCCGTTGCAACGCACGGCAATGCTATACCTCGCGGGTGCCGTTTCCGACTTCTACGTGCCGTCCAACGACATGCCCGTGCACAAGATGCAATCGGCCGCGGGACCTCCGACGATAGCCTTGCAGCTCGTCCCGAAGATCCTGGAGCCGCTCGTCAACTCGTGGGTACCCAACGCTTTCGTCGTCTCATTCAAGCTGGAGACGGACGAGGCGCTGCTCATCACGAAGGCGCGCGCGGCGCTCAACAAGTACAAGCACAGCCTGGTGATCGGAAACATATTGCACACGCGGAAACACACTGTCGCGATGGTCACGCGCGAGACCAACTACGACATCACCCTCTCGGCCGAAGAGGACAACAACAACGTCGAGATCGAGGAGAAGATCGTCGCCGATTTGCTTGCCATCCACGCCACTTTTATCCACGAGGGACGAGTGTGACAGAATTGCAGTTTTAATCAGAGAGCTCTCTGCTATGTTCCTACGTTGCACTAGACTTATAGGTATTTTGACGAAATGAGCAGGTTTATAAGATTCCTAAGGCTAGGTTTAATAAAATAATTGTGAAAAGGATGGCAAGAAGCAAGGTTTTATAAATAAAATATTGGTGCAGCAGTTTGCGGCTTAAATGCATTATTATCATTCCCTTCAATAAACAACTTAACATCATCCTAACCTAACAGGTAAAATCCTACGCTTTACAAGAACTGCTAACGTTTGCAACGTAGTTGCTCACTGAGCGAGAGCTTCGAAGTTCGGCTGAAAGTCGAAAGGGTCGCTTGACGGCAGCCGCGCATTGTTGAGTTTCTTCGCCCGCGCCTCCAAAATGCCGAAAGCAAAGTGGTTGAGCTGAAAGTGATCGGGATCGTTTAGAATTTCAGCTCGAGAGTGGCACGTTGAACCGAGGCGAAAACTGTCGGATACTTACGAGGAAACCTCTCGGCAGGGCCACTCCTTGGAAGCGGTAAAGGTTTCCTTGATCCGTGTCCAGTTTGTGAACCTGCGTAAGAAAAACAAAAGCTCACGACGTGAACCGTACGTAAACCTAGGCTGCCTCCACCTGGCAGTGTCTGAATTCGTTTTCATGCCTTCACTTTTTAATGTCTGCTAATTCTTAGGCCGTGTCTGAATTCGTTTTTTAAGTCTATCTCTAGCTCTCCTATGTCTAATTCTTGATCTTAATTCTGTTTCTGTCTCAGTTAGATAACTGTCCGACCAATTCGTACATTACTAACTGAAGTACATGCTTTGGCCGCCAGGCTGCCACGCTCTAGCAATTAGCAATGGAATCTAGCATACACTTTCATTACAAGTGATAATTCTGACGGCTAAATCTGCCTTAGATTAATAGTTCGTACGATGCTTACTATGTCATCGGCAAACGGTGACGTCAAAACTAGAACTAGACTAAGCATTAGCAACCAGAAAGGCAAGTTCGAACGCAGCCCAATAAAAGTGGAACCAAACTGCGGCATCTATTCCGGTTCTCATCTCCTTACCGAAGCGACGGTGCAGCGTCCAACAAGCCCCGTGTCTCCGACCATTGGGCCGCGGCTGATGTCGACGTGGTCGCCGCATCGGTAGAGCGTTACGCGGCCAGAATGCTGAGCGGCCACCAAAGGAACCTGCGCCAGCTTGTGTGGGTTAGCGGCAAAAAGTCGGGCGGCCAGCTCCGCCGTCACCGACAGACGCTCCAGACGCAGCTCTCGGCGACACATGCGCACCTGGCGGGAAGGATAACGGTTTTTTGACAAGCAAACACGGTACGCAATACCGCAGTTAGCTGTAGCGGTATAGAACTAGAGGTATTCATGCCAAATCAATCCAATTACGGGCTTTTGGTGTTAAACGCCTCACCATCTCTGCACTAATGATTCGTAGCTCGTCTGCACTTGGTTGCCAATCGTCCAATCCAATGTCTACGTCATAAACGAAGCTGCCACTTCTGACTGAAAAAGGGGAAATGAGGGGTATAAAATGGTTCAGTTAATCAAACTTGCTGATTGCTTCAATAGGTTTGTCAATCAAAATTTATAGAGTTACCGTTTGGTGAAGGAAAACTGTGGAGTCTGACTTCAACGCTGGGCTTAAAACATCTCTCAGCAACCGCACCCAAAACCATGGAGCACGTTCGCCAGAACGCCTTATTTACATTATAAGGATCAGGGTCCTGGAAGTGCAGCAGCTCGAGTTGGCAGTCGGATTCCAAAGGACGGTGCATGTCCCACAAAGTTCCGTTGACTGAAGCCAAGGCAGATCTTTTTACGATCATTTCGGACATGTCTGCGACAAAATTATTGAATTATTTATGGAACTGGTGATGTGGGTGATGTATTCAAAATATTTTTTTGTAGTGTGTCAGTGTGTGATGTGGTTTTCTTGTTTAATAAGTGTAATACTTCTCAGTAGGAAAATACGTACGTTGCGCGCAGTTGTATGGAGTGGAAACATCTTTGTTCATGGCTAAAACCACGTCTTCGGGAGTTCCTTTGTATTCGACGTTGATCTTCTCAATGCGCCCGATAGACTCATGTTGCCGTTTTTGTTCTTGAGAAAACAAAAGATTTCTTTGAGCTCTATCATCGTTGCTCGAAAGGGAACTATTTGCTCGTTCTGTTGGATGAAAGTAAAAGTATATTCATCAACTAAATACCATACAACTTTTGAGGTTAAATATGACTACAACATAAAAACCGAAATAAGTAGCTCTTACGAATGCCATGCTTTGCGCTTGGTCGGTTTAATAATTTACTATGTAAACAAAGGTATCGAGTGATGCACGCATTAGCTTTATTTCTCATATTTATTGCTGTATTTTCCTAAACTGCAAAATATTTATTTCGGTACAAGAAAGGTTAGTAGCCCCACACAGCCTTGTCGAAGACGATCGTGATTCGCTTAAAAACGCGCGCGCATCTTAACTAGAGAAGGCTACGGATGGGTCAGCTGTGTGATTTGGGCATGCGCAGTATGCAATTTTTGTTCTTCATCCCTTTCATCAATGGGATCTCTGGTTTCTGAAGTCCCCGAGAGTTAATCGATGTTGATTATTTTTGCACGTGCTAATGTTTCAAATAATATATTTCAGGTCCAAATGTTCTAGTTCAGCAGACTGCTCTTAAACAAACACCTTTAAAATGGATGTTTACGATCCACGAGCTCAAAAACTAACGTAAGTGCCGCGATATGTCGACCGCGCAGGAGGACATAACCTCAGCCGTTCAATTACAAATATTAAAAAAATAAATAAATCTGATTGTTTCAGGGCTGATGAGTTGGTGAATATTCGATCGAATTGTAGTCATACGTTACCAGCCGTTGGATTCAAAGAGTTTGAACCTTCGAACTCATTGTCTGAGTTGAAACAAATTGACGATGCTTTGCAAGAACACGCAAACATGCTGGCAACAAATAAGGTCGACAAATTGTAAATGTGGATTCTCTTCTCATACATAGGCTTCTGCAGGTTTGACATATTATCTGTGTATCTGTAGTCTTCAGTGCGAGCATTTGTTTCAGGTCGTACTTGACTGCAGCCGAATGGAATGCCGAACGGAAACTGGCACTTGTCACTCGCCGGGCCGGAGGTCATTTCGAAGTCATGGGACATGAAGAAGGAGCTAGACTCTGGCTTTATCCTGAAGAGATTTTACTCCTTCTTGAAATGGTTTGTAACCAAGAGAGCTTTAATTTTAACTGCTAAGAGTCTGCTGTTGATAGACGTTGGCATTCCTAATATGATGGCTTGCTTCTTTAATTCTTTCTCAGAAAGCGCTTGTTTTTATCCAGCTTTCATCCCTCATGTTTTTTTTTCAGTTTTAAATTAGTAAAAAATAAATGATGAATTATAGTAGCATTTTTGCTTAATACTTTTCACGCTTATAATTCGATTGTTATTATAATAAGTCACTTATAAATTGATTAAGTTATTAAGATTTCAACACAGAAAATATAATTAAAACCCCAAAAACAAAGTGCCACCAAAGTACAAAGTGCTAGCCAGACTAGCCCCGATGAAGCTTTCAGAATAGTTAGCGAAACGTTGGCAGTTTAGTTTCAGTTAAGTTTTCA
>QKMV01003565.1:0-11284 GCA_003287335.1 Lednia tumana
AGTGTACGTTTGAATATTCCGTGAATTGCGAAAGGCAATGGTGGATTAATTTTCGCGGTATCAATGACTTTTGTCTTCCTCATCAGCGCATATTATGCTAATCTTGGCGAGTGCTTCTGTTTTCCTATTGTCCACGAGTAGCTCATTGTTCTCCGACGCACAAAGCCTGTGTGATACGATGCGATCCTGTCACCGAACGACACATTCTTTTTCTTCATCCAGGACTCACAGGCAACAAAAAAACAACACCCTGATGACTGCGACAAAAAAGCGCTAGGAAAATCCCAGCTCATCGTTTTCCCATGTGCCGGCGTGCAGTGTAATGTATTTGCAATGAAATCCTCTTAGGGGATTTCGAGTTTTCCTCTTGCCGATTCGGTTTTGTAACATCATTCTTTACCGCACTGTCCAGCCACGTGATAATCCCAGCATCTATCATTCTTTCGTAAATCGCCGCGTCTTCGTTTTAGTCGTTTGTTATCCAAGTCGCCATGGATTCATTCAATCTGTGACGACTGCATCGCCGAGTAGTATCCATGGAGATACAAACCTATGGAGGGGCAACTCCAGGCTGGCCCGGAGTTTAACCGTCGCTTTGACCTGGAAATTGGCTTTTGGTGGCCATATTTCCCGTCATCCAGCCGTCAAAAGCTCTCTGACAAACTTGTTACGCCAAACAACTGACCGACAAGAAATGTAGCTGCCAAGCGCTTATATTTTTGGGTCCCATCGATGGTTACTTCTCCCCTGCAGTTACCCCCCACATGCCTTGCAACACCACGGTGTATCTGAGGATTTACCCCCCGTAGCGTTAGCGCCAACTCGCGCCAGGGTTGGTCATTTGAGAAACAATTTCAAAGCCACATGGCCGAAAACAGTTTACTTTTAAGTTGTTGTTCGGCACATGTGGTGAACTTGAGCATCGAGTGTGTGATACTTTGCAGGTTTACAGCATAGAATGGGTATGGGACGTGCAAGTCGGGGTGAACCAATTTTGCTAAAACGAGTTCGACTGCATTTTGCGGGCACTTGCCCATAAACGAGCGTCGTTTTCAAGAGTTGCTTGCACACGTGCTTGCAAGCAGACGGCACTTTTGCACGAGAATGCATGCGACAGTTTACTTTAAAGCTGTTTTCACTAAAACACTTGAAACTGGGTCGGTTTTCTGATTGAATTTTAAAACAAATCCAATGGGATCCACTTTTAAATTAGGCCGTTCCAAGACTTGTGCATGTATCATTGAAAACACAAGCTGAAAGAAATAAAACGCTCCGCTGTTCAACACTCTCAGCCTCATATACAGCCTTTTATATTTAAATTGTGTAATACGAGTGTCTGTCGAGCTCCAAAAGTGAGAACTGCTAATTATTGGTAATTAAATTGTCATCCTAATTTCCCTCTAGGCATTTAATCAACGAGTCGGTCCGGATCAGATCTCTTTGAGTGAGTGATTGCCATGCCATTACGAACGGTGCTGACAATGATTGATATTAGATTACGATAATTTCTTTGACGTGAACGCCAGTTTTTCTCCTTATGGGGTGTGGACCAAGGACTTCGGTAATGTGCAGGCATAGCTGTAGACATGAGGCCAATGAAATAGCTCACAGCGCAGCTCAGCATAAAGCCTTGTAGGTTTGATATGCATTTGTGCCTCTATCTCTAATAACGGGGTGCAAGCAGGCAACACAAATCATCTTAAAATGCTAATACACATCTTGTCTGCGTTCTTTTTTAGCTGGAATAGAAGGCGTGCAATAAATTAGTTGGTTAATATTCAAAATCTGAATTTTTTTGTGTGAGTTAGTTACTAACTTTCCGTCGAGCCAAACTGTTGATGAAATTATCACGGGACACTGAATTGTTAATTTCGAATTTAAAGTCTTGTTCGCGCTCGCATCACATTTCCGGCTGTAAACCGTTGAACTTCCTACACTCGGCATGGTCGTCATCGTCGTCGTGCATCTCCAAGTTGTTGATCGTTACTCCTGTCTGCAATTACCTCGTGCGATGAACGAGAGGCTACCTTTGTTTTCACCACGCTCAGATCATGAAATTATTTTTACCAACGAGCTGTCGACTGACTTTAATTGAATCTGTCAAGACGCTAGAGAGATTTCTCGTTTGTTTGTGACGTCAATTTTTTTTTTCGTGCAGTCATTTACATTTTGAAAAGTGCCTTCCCATAGAGAAGAAGCAAATCACTTAAAAAGTTTGTATTTTGGATGAAATACACTTTGAATGTATTTCAAGATTTCACCCAGCTCTTGGGAGGCTCAACTGACAACAATATCTCAGAGCCACGATCGGCAAAAAATGGTTCACCCTTCCATACATATTATTAACGAGTACAATACCTAGTTTATTTCGGGAGAATCATGCGTTCCATCGTCAAATCTTTATTGAACCTCATTGTCATTATAATCGTGACTCCGACTCCGGTGTCATGGGCGTAACTCTTGGCATGACTTCTACTTTTGCGTTGCCTTGCCTTACTTAAAGACCGGCTGTCAACTCTCATTACGTCTTCACTCTCGCCGCTCGCGTCTATAGTGGAAATTGAAAACTGCACTTGCCAATTAGGTCTATCAACTTACTCATCAGACACATTTTTTGCTCCCTTTTTTAGTAACAAAAGTATGCCTCAGCTTCCTTTCCTTGTCGGTTCTAAGAATTCCACCGATATGAAAAAAAGATTACGACCGGGGGCTGCTTGCTGCTATATAGTCGCGTGAAACTTGATTCGAGTAACGAAGAGCGACTGCATCTAGCATCTCGTTAACAATTCATTTATTCAGATTTTCAATTGAACCCAACTGGCCTTGATGCCATCAAATAGCTGGCCATCTAGGTCAACTGAGCCTGCCGACGACCCAGAAATTGATTAGGCCACCCGTACGTGTTAGTTACACGCCTACTGTCTTCAGACGGACTTGTCCATCGAAGATTTCCATTGAAATTCAGCGCTGTTTATGACAATCGTGTAAATAAATAATTCTCGTCGGGAATTGCGAATTAAAATGCCTGTTGGTTTATACAACTCTCAATAAAACCCCCACGTCTACGCAGTAAAATGTGGTCAAAAAAGTTCGCGTGGGCTTCGCATGCATGTGTGCTGGCATGGTTGGCATTTTTGCGATTTTATTTTTTATATTTTTAACAAAGTATGAAAAACGTTAAAGGTTGCGACTTGATGCCATAAAGTATGGCTAAAACATGGGAGCTGGAAAAAGGAAGCTATAAATATATTATGGTTTGATATTAAAAATTTAATCCCCGACCACGGATGGATGTTACCGTTGATGCAAAAGCGACGCTGAAAGCGGTTCTTAAAATATATGGATTAAAATCGGCAATTAGCCCGTATCGACGCCGTCAGTATCATCACGCCGGGAATTTTGAGTACCTCGTTTTGTATCGCCTCGTAATAATCGCTGCTTCGAACATAGGCTTCGAAACGCCCACACAATCGATAGCACACTCTCCTTATTTCCTGCCGTGGAGCCGATACGTTCCAAGCCGCAAAGAGCTCTTCAGTCTTTGCCATATGCCGATCATTTCCAATAACCATCATCGTCAAGTTCCGTTGACGATCATTATCAGTTGGCAGCTTTTCATGAAGCCAAGTTTTTCACTGGCGATGATGTCCAATTTTCCGACGGTTGCTGCTGCAGCTCGGAAGCGTTCAGCGAATTTTGCCAGGATGACACTTTTTAAGCAGGCTAAGATCGAATACGTAGGAAGTGTGCATTCTCGTCCGGGCTGAATTATTATTCTGCAGTAAATTTGAAGATAGTTGTTCTCGATGGCACGCAGCGAGGCGTGCCTTGATTGGGAATTAGAAAAGAGGCCTTCAAATGACATTCCGCGATTGTGTTGTCGTAAGTTATACACACTTGTCGACTGTCGATATATTTATTAGACATTTATTCCATGCAAGATGCTTTAATTGGCTTGGTCGAGAAACCTTTCGCGTCCCCATGGACGCCCGTTTTCATTCACTGAATTTCGGCACACTGGAAGTTGAGACACAGGTATGTCGGGAAACTGGAAGATTAGTTTTCTGGTCTCTGAGACGGTTGATATAATTTCCATCCCACAAGTGCACTTTGGAGTTTTGCTGTCGGGATGGTTTCGTTTTTGCCCCTTCATTTCTTCAATGATTGTTATTTTAACCTGGACGTTTTCTCCAAGAAACAGCTCGTGTTTGTTTTTGCCCTGTACAGCCCCTAGTGCCTTTTCGAGGGCTTCCTTATGGTTATTAGATTCTTGGCAGACGAGAACCGTACAAGTGGAAAGCCCTGCACGGTGTAATTGCAATTGTTGTGGGCTATTTCCCCAGCTAGTTGGCAAACTCGAAAGCCTTTCGACGCTCGCCATCACTTCTTGCAAAACTAATTTATTAGCCTTACGTCCTAGGTTCGTTCGCAAAATACGAGGACGCCACACGTTTCACGTTCAGCTGAAAATGAAATATTGAAGTGCATTTAAAATGAAACTGAGCCCACTTTTTTTCCCCAAGCGTCCAGACGTCGTTGTTTGGCACGCGAAGGCAGATGCCGGCTGTAGAGCGAGTGGTGTAGCTTCTGGCATCGACATGCCAATTATCTGCAGACGCTTCCACCCTTTATTGCATCCCGCGTGGCACCCTGTGGTAATTGCACCCGGCATGGCTTTAGAAGTGTTAGTGTTGCATTGCACGGATCGCACACGATATCGGGTAGCCCCCCTCTCGCCTGTCTGCCAAAAAGTATTCAAGTTTTGCAATATGTCCGCGCGAGAGGGAAAACTTGTATATTATCGAGGTACTTTATCCTCTTGGGAGGATTGCATCCGTGGGAAGAGAGCTTTATTGCGCGAGGGTTCTTGGATCGTGTTTACGTTTGCGCTAGATTTTTCCGTTATTCATGTATTGCTGGATGAAAATAGATCGTCTGGGGTTTGGTGATCCGTTTTGGTCGGATGTCTGGATGCAAATTCTTAAATGAGATGGTCGTTTATCAGATACTCGAAAGCGCACATGTAAATCTAGCAAATACTTGCCACATGGTATCTCACTCAATTGCATATTTAATAAGAGCTGATTTTTCAATAGCTCGTTATGAAGCTAACAATCCGGTAAATTGTTATTACCCATGGCAACAGCAAATCGGATGTCTTAGCGAGTAGTGAAATACATTTACAGAGACGATGAAACATGATGGATGTAATGCATTTCTTATGGAATTTACTAATCCCACAATTTGGACTCAGGAAGAGAAGTGGTCTCGAAATATTCACATGGCTACACTAACATTTTACAAGAGTGCCACTTCCATGGCCCTCGGAATGGTATCGTCTACTGGTTGAATAGTTCCATTTGCTCTTCAAAAAATATGATACCTTCAGCTATACACTTTTAAGGTACACCTCTATCTTCTAACCTTGGTACTAGTTTTCAAAAGAAAGATATAGTTACAAACGGAGTTTGAATACTAATAAATCCCTTAAACCTTCCTTAACATTTCGCAAGCTATGCTGTTTACTTTATCATGGGTGAAACGCTTCTGACAGAAAAAGCCGAAGATGCAACAAAAAGGACCACTGAAAACCAATTTTTGCTTAAATCTTCTGCTCATCTTCAAGTAGCAAATCAACTCGATTTATAAAATGTTTGTACGAGACAAGTTCCTTGAGTTTTGTTTGCTATACCTACTCACGCCCAATGCGTTGTCTTTTGATTGCAGAACACCTACACTAACGCCGAGAAGTTGTTGACAGCCGCCGAGGAGTTGGCGCAGACCGGCGAATGCAACGCCGACGAGATTTACTCGGTGGCCCATGAGCTAGAAAGCCACGTGACCAGCTTTGCCGCGCGCGTCGAGCAACGACGCCGACGTCTCGATCTCGCCGTCCTTTTCTACACCCACGAGAAAGAGGTGAGAAAAACAACACGACGCCGCCGTGGCGACGACGTTATTGTTTCTCACGCGCGCAAACTTTTATGATCATTTTACACGTCGTTGCAGTGGATGTGCGGATGTGTTACTCTACTTTCCTCGTGTTCCGTTGTTCTTTTTTTGACAACGGAGACCCCAGAGAATTGCGGGGCTGTTTATTAAAGTACCTTCTCCCCTACCACTCCACGTTATATCCTTGACTTTATTAAACGTACGCTGGTCCTAACTTTTTTTTTATAGAAAGAAAACACAATATATATGTCTTTTAAATTAATTATTTATCTCCTAGTTTCGGAAAGCTTTTCATCATCAAGTTTGTTAGTTCGGAGAAAAGGTTTTTCCGGTCCTAAGTGGCCGCAAAGTTTCTCCAAATAAACAACGTAGTGGTCCTTTTAGAGACCAATCCTCCTCCCACCGAATTCATCTCGCAGAGTCTACAATTTGACGTTTCTTTGATCATCTAATGGCGGCTAAGCGAGATGTCTGTTTGAACCCAGCTCCTTTGTTTGATCTGGTCTGTTTATATCCAACCCTTTTGATCGTCACGCGGGGACAATTTCCGAATGTCAATATTTTCGTGAGACAAGACGAGCCGTGCCGCAAACGCGCGTGCGGATCTAGGAAATGTTCCGATTGTTCCCCGGGGCTGTAGGCACAGTGTCCGCAACTCGCAAGCCAGAGCTTTCGACTGAAATTACAAAGGCAGCGTCGGAATTATTATTTTGGCACGCTCGACGAGCGAACGAGCGAGCAGTTTCTTCTATCCGACATTCGATCGCCAACTCTACAGCATGCAGTTAGTTCCCTGCTCGCTCGCTGGAGTGTGAAATCATGAAATGCACAAGTCGACGGCATCTTGCAGCGACAGTGCATTCGCCTCGTGTTGTTCGATAGGTAGATTACTTATTTCATGACCGTGCCGAAGCGTGTAGCGAGTTTCGAGATGCAAATACCCGATATTCCAATTCTGTTTCCGTTCAAATATTGACGATCACCATTCGAACGTCCTTTAACGGTGCAAAAATTCTCTCTTGCTGATGTGTAACATACATCAGTTCAAATCCAATATGCATAGGAAATATTTTTGTTTTCCCGATTTCTTTTTACGTGTCATTAGTGACAAGAATTTCCAGACATCGCCGCTCGATTTTCTTCCCCCGCGAAGATTCACGTTATTATCTCTTAGACAGTTCCGTTCCACTTGTCTTCCCAATTAACTTCCTCTCTCGAGCTCGCTTTATTTTCCCTCTATTCAGTATCCATGTCTTCTGAGTTCTTCCATATCAGTTCATACCGAGATGCTTCAGCCCTTTGCCCATTATCCACCTTTCGCGCTCACGTGCTTTTTGTGTCTGTTACCTCAGACCCGCCCCGCCACATAAGCGATAGCTTGTTAAAATGTAAACCCACTCTAAATCGTCGTATCGTCTTTAATCATATCACAAAAGAGAAAAGATACCGTAGATTCTGTCTGGGAGCCATGATACTTCTGTCAACCCTCTTACTTTGCTAGCAACTCAAGCTTAGCCCCGTGTGCGGGTGTATTGTTAAATCTAGCACGCAAGAATGGGCAATCATAGTATTGCATATAGTGTATAGGTTTATCTAACACAGAGGCGATTGTTATCGTCGAACCTGCATCCCTAATTCTGCAAGCAATTTGAATTAATCATGTTTACGAGATAGCATTTATTGCCGGGGTACTGAAATGTTAGCTGTTGGCCATTTGCGGCTGCCATTTAATTCACCGAATACTGAAGCGCTGAATGCAGCGCTTACCGCACGATTAACCTGATTATAATCGGCTCCATGCAGCAGTTGCGTTTGCGCGTTGACCGCACTCTTCAAAGAGCCTGTTGACACCTGGACTGCAGATGCAACCGGCAACGATGAAACGTAATTGCACGATAATGGGTATAAAGAAGGAATGTTGTAATACGTACGCAGTGCAATTAGTTTGTAGTTGTATATTACTGTTTCGGTGCACTCTCTGGTATTCCGACACATTGGTCGAGAACAAAGTTGAACTGGAATTGCGCAGCGGGTTTGCTGCCAAGCTCTGTGCGGATAGAGATGAGATATGCGAGCTGTGAGAATCGAATTATGTTTGTGTCGGGCTACCAATCTCTCGAGCGTGAAGCTTTTTGTTGCGAAGAGTTTTGCAGTGCGCGAAATTTTCCTTTTTTCGTGGTGAAATTCAAAAGATTCCAGCGAAATGGGAACTTTTCCGGATGTAAAATTGAAGAAAATTCTTCTTTTGTCATTCGTAAGTTTTTTTTTTTTTTGATAAATGTCTCATCCTTCCGGCATACATACTTGAAACATCTGACAGTAACATTCCTCTCTGATTCGTCTCGCAACTCCCGCTCAAACATGCGCTGGTTTTTTTCTTCATCTCTGCTCGAATTAGTGTACACATAAACTGCCTTGCTATATTTCAATCAGATGTTGCACAGATTGACGGCTCCGTTTAGACATGAATGATATTGTAGCTATACAGGCACGCGTAAATTGCGCCCGACCTTCCTGAAGATGTTGTGCTTCTTCTGTCTTCTGACTTTTGAATGCCACCAACGTTCGAGGTCTCATCCCACCAGATGCATAATCTCAGCTAACAGACTTTGCATTCACCGTCGGTAAGATGAATTCACGCTCTTATATGGTCAATTACGAGCTTTAACTTTGTGTACAAACACAATCCTTGATTCGAAAGATAGTCACGTTTTCTAAGAATATAACTGCCCATTAAAAAAACCTCCGCCATAGTAATTATTTCTAGTATCCTTTTTTTGCCATTACTACGGCAATTAAAACGTTACACCTGCTTCTCACAGTTTCCACCCACCTACACCCTCTACTAGAGATGAGTCTTACTGGAGTTTATTTACAGTGATACATGCTTTATCTTCCGAGAGAGGCTTTCCGGTTTGTCTCGTCTCTCTCTCTCTATCTTGTACTCTGGCTTTTGTCTTAATCTTGGAAGACGATGCTCCAGCGGCAACCCCCTGGCAAACATTGACATGGTACAGACTGCGAGGCTCGCCTTGTGGTTTGGTCTGGATATTGTCAAACAGAGCTTAGCGCTGCAGTTGAATAAGACTTGACTAACAGTGCTCATCCGGCTTAGCACACCGATTGATATTTGCTCGGCAATGACACTTAAACAGTGTTAGCAGCCGGTGGGGGACAAATCGATGGATGGAACCGTGGGTGTTCCACGTTTCGTGCATACCAACGTTCGGCCCTGAAATCTCCGCGGGGCGTAGCGGTTTTTGCCCGGCAAAGTTTTGTTTTTATACGCAAAGTTTCTTTCACAAATTAGAAAAATCGGTTATAGAGCTGTTCCCGTTCGCGAATTCTTGTGGAAACACACTTTCGATATTTGTTTTTAATTACGCCTTGTTATGAATGTGCCGTAAGCTCGCCGTTATCCTTCATCAGTTTCATCCGTTTCCTTTCCCGACTCCCGCAAGGATTTTTCCGGTTTGAAATTATGCTGTAAATAATAATTAAACCATATATACCTATATCGTGCGTACATTCAACTTGGTAATTACTAATTAGCAGAATAACTTTGAAAAGCCTGTTGAAAACTTGAAGTATTCTAATGACTCCCTCGTCGGTCTCTATAACTCACGAAGCTCCGAGATTTAATATTTCATGCATCGCCTTTCCGTTGTAAAGTGACTGACTCTAGAACTGAGTGCCATTGCCCACAGCAAACAAACGGAACCAAATATACATACACGCACAAACAAACAAACAAACAAACAAACAAATGCTTATTATGCATCCCTGTTTACACTATGCATCACTACTTCTATTTAAGCAGCCGCCGTGATATTTAGTGATATATGTATATATGTGTGTAATCGATGCCCACAAGAGAAGCCGCGTTTATTTACTTACACAGTAGTACATTTAATATGAGGTGATCCATCCCTGAAATCTAAACGAATACATGTGGATTGATAGGGCGCGTAAACCACTAGCGCTCACATCCCGAACAGGGTTTTGCTCATCCCTCTCAAGTGTAGGTGGTTTTGAGCTTTACTCGGGGGTTGTGTGAAAACCCCGCTTAGTAGATCTTGGGCACATGGCATGAATTGTTATCTCGTACTTTTTGCGATTTTAAATTTTTGTTGTGGATAAGCAGTGCATTTGTGGGGCAAACTTTGCGACATTTCAACTACATCGGTCTAGTCCCTTTTCAGCGGCAAAATCTACCGTAAATAAAACACCGCCATCGAAAAACGGCTCCATGAAACTCAACTAAGCTGTTTTACAAATTGGGCTTGAATGCTTCGGAATCCACTTAAACTTTCTCAACGTTTTGTAAATTATGCTGTTGACTTATTCAGGGGCAAAACGATTCTTTTAAGAAACGTTGATAAAGTTGTAGTGGATTTGACATGGATCTACGGAATTTCACTCGCTGAGACTCTCCATATCCAGCCTAATGTCCCACCCGTTGTTTTCCTCCTGCAGCTCGGAGGCTGGGCCGACGAATTGCGCCAAGAAGTGCAAAATGACGAGGCAGCCGAAAATGTCGAGGCTGCCGAGAGACTGCTAGAGCAGTGCGCTCAACAGCGAGACTCGTCCCTGGACGCGTGCACCACGACTTTGGCGCAAGGCGACACTTTGCTCGAAGAATTACGGTAAGCCCGCAGAGAACAGCGACGACTGTTCCTACTTTACCAACAGTTACCTATCCTACCTAAAAACAGAAACAAGCAATTAGGCAAGTCTCCCGTGGAAATTTATCCCTGTGTTGTGTTCAACTTCAAATCTAAAGTTATTCACCTTATGTCTTTGCTTCGTCCGAATTATTTTACGCGAGCTATATCTAATTAATGATTGCCTTCTATTTAGTTGCCTAAAAATGAATTGCATTCCTCCTTGTCTGAAAGTGACGCCGTTAACGGTTCCGATATACTGTTCTCATAGTTTTAAAACGATGTTAAGCTTCCTGTTGGCGTGATTAGGTATCAGGTAGGCGTAACTCGGAATGTGACATCAGGTTGCGTTTTCAACTTCTGAGCTAAAAAGTTACACGCAAGAAAAACGCAAGTGCATTCGTGATCTTGGATCCATTCTCTAACCGTAACAGGAGACTTGCCTATATATACCGAACGGTTTGGCATGTTGGATACACCGGTTCTCGTGAGATCACCGAAGCTAAGCAACATTGCGGTGGGGCATGGGTGACCGAACGGTTTGGCATGTTGGATACATCGGTTCTCGTGAGATCACCGAAGTTAAGCAACTTGCGTTGGGTCATGGGTGACCGAACGGTTTGGCATGTTGGATACACCGGTTCTCGTGAGATCACCGAAGTTAAGCA
>QKMV01003566.1:0-11282 GCA_003287335.1 Lednia tumana
AAAACTAATAGATTTCTCAGCCTTAACTAAATTTTTTATCGCTTCTCGAATTTTTTTATTATAAAGAAGCAAAGTACCAAAAAACAATATTTATCACCATTTTTTCCTAAGGTGCTATTTTGTAACTTTCAAAACGGCCGGGAATCAAGAATCAAGATATTAAAATATCCTGTATATCTTCAAATGTAATATGTGCAAACAGGTATTATTTAGGGAGGGGGGTACACAGCTCATGTAGCCACTTTTGGTGGTTACCTCTCCGTCAACCCAATCGTCCAATATGTAAAATGCAAAAGGAAATGCACTCGTGGATAAATTAACTTTGCAGCATTTTTAGCACGCGTGTCGAAAGCTGAGAACAGCTTAAAAAATTAGACTTATGTTTCCTCATCTTGGCACTAGTTTTCAAAATATCCAGTCTGCGAATCAGTTTTTTTTTGAGAACAGTTTTCTTTCTCAGATGTAAGCAAAAAAAGTAAAAACGAAACATATAAAATACTAACAAATAAAATAAAAGAGTCAGTGCGGATAAACAGTCTCTACTTCAGATAAAACCAGGGAAGAGGAAAATGCGTTTTTGGTATGCCAAAACAACGCCAAACAATACCAAAACAGTGGTTCACGTCAGTAACTCCTACGCACAGTTAACCAGATAGAATATCGTTAAATATAATAAATTATGTATATATATGCGATAAAAATGAAATATCCCAGCGTGTGGGCTGCGTGGACCGTGCCATGGTCTGTCGCCTCCGCGATGCTCGGTTTCTGGTCGTGGGTTTCCGTGGTTTCCCGCGACCAATCCAGGCAAATGCTGGGATAGTGTTTGTACCAAAAGGGAACGACCGTCTATCAGGAGCCTAGCCCACGTTATTCCACCTTAATTCTAAGCTCTTTTTATTTCCAGTATTTTCCTTTCTGAACCGTGTATTAGTCGATTTCAATGAGGGATGCTATTCAAAAAAACATTTACATGCCGAACAAACTATTTTACACGGAAAATCATGAAAGTAAATATTAGCACGCAAACGTTTCGTGTCTATACAGGTTCATAACGAGGGTGTATTAGGAATGGACGTTCTGAAAATTTACTCCCATGCTTTTATTTTCTTTGGCCATGTGTACACTGAGACACTTCCATGGCAGGTTCGTGCATACGTTACAACATCGTGACGTCGACATTGGACCTTGGGTACGATGGGTACGATGGGACGCTATACTACGCTCATAGGGCCGAGTGTTATCACTTTGCATTGTTACAGTTATCATTATCACCTTTTAATACGAGGATGGTAGTCGGCCTGGCAACCTTTCATTGTTATGGTTCAATATATGTTAAAACGTAGTCTTACAAATACGTCGTTTGACAAAGTCTGTAATGTTTTACCCTTCTCGCTGCCGAACCCCCTTGTCATCAAATCCCGTGCTATTGTGAATTATTTGATGATTCCCCCACTTTGCCACCCTTTCCCTCACGCCTCTCCCTCACTCTCCATTCAGTCTTCTGAAGCTGACGATGCAAATATCATCGAAACATCGAGCAGACATCACGCCATTTTTACGGTCAAACGTTTCCCTACACAGGTCGAATCCCCTGAAACACACTGCAACATCTTGCAACGCCTCTGAGAACCTCAGGATTTCCGTTTTAATCATTGATACTCAACCACGAGTTTCTTGTCATTGACACACTTTTCTTACACAAAATTTTCAAACAATTGTACCGTATTCTTTTTTGTTCCTTTTCACCAGCCGTCTGTAGAATCTAAATACAAAGACTAAGAAAAGAATTCATAGACGTTTAATACAAGAATCAGTTCTATTTCTCAGAATGCAGAAAGGATGTTGAAAGAGTTTAATTTTTCAGACATAAACACTGCAGTAATCCTATCTCTTAAAAAGACAAATGTTTTTAGGTAGTACATGCTTTTATTTTATCAAAACCGAAAAAAGCAAATAGATATTTGATATCATTGACACCATTTAATACATAATATGCTCGTGAATGCATGAGAGAAAAGCTTAGAGACTAGACAACAAAATGTAAGCAAAATCACAAATATCTTTTTTTGATTTATTGGAACGTGAAGATGTGAGAATATGGAATGCGCAAGTAAAACAATTGTTGGATGAGCGTGGCGAGCGTTGCCAGCTGAATGCGTGATTCCTGGCAAACGAATCTTTGGTTGAAAAAAGTAAGCGACGCGTAAAATTTACAGGAAATTGAAGAAAAGTTTTGCAAGCCACATTCTGCTCATCCAACATCGCGTCTACATGTAGCGCTACGGCGAAGTTCTATTAAATAAATAAATAGCCATCACAAACCACAATATTGATTTATCTGGTGAAGATAACAATTCCTTGAGAATTTCGGATATAGAGAGTGAACCCCAAGGAAGCATAATATGCACATATACTTATATACTAGTTAAATCAAATGCAATTGACTGGGTATCTGGGGACCTTCGATGTTAAATACTCGATCTAAATTATTTAATACGACCAGTCTTTGGATCGAAGTCTTTTCTTATCTCTGGATAGCATATTCCCATCTCGGATCACAAATTCTTAATAGTGTCGGCATCCATATCCTTAGAAAGAAAATCCCCTGAACAAACGATAGTTTCATCGGACATACCAACATATAATTTTGATATTTCCAGGTGCGTGTCTCACAATTCGCATGAAATTTGTAAATTTACTCTTCATGATCCATGTACTTACTGCTTATATCTGAATGCATGACTTAATTAACAATATTGACATCAATACATGAAATTTCTTGGTACATTGAACATAAACACACAAACACAACATTGTTTAGAATTGAAGTCTGTTTTGCTCTAGTCAATACTGTTAGCGTGTGTCATCGGTATACGGGTGATCACTCAATTTACTGCGGTATAGCCGAGTACGTGTATATCTTGGCAAATGGTAAATACATCATAGTGGGAAACGGCGACGAGAGTAAACACTAATTATACTATTTGGCCCATTTCATGCTCAATAGGCGGGCAATACTGTTTACATACCACTCACTATAAATATACTTCCGCTGATCAATTTCTCGCCAGCAAATCATCGACTTCTTTTGATTTTTAAGATACCATTTTCGACCAAAATGGATTCGTTCCACTCTTCTCTTGAGCGCACTCGACGCTCACTTAGCCTCAAAAATAATGAAACCCTGAAGAACAGATATCAGATATGTGTTACTAGCGTTAGATGAGAACTTAACTAAACACCTATACAAGTTTGTGAGTTCAGGACATCTTTCACTAATCTTAGAAACTTGAATGCCCTACGTTTTTCAGACCACATTCATGTTGACTTTCTGACTATATTTCCACTCATGAAAGTACTTGCTTTGAAGCCAATATGTTCTAGCAGAATTCGTCGGCAACCTGCTGCTTCGTTTGTCGGAAGTGCCGGTTGTCGGCTGTGGAATTATTACTGGTTCCTGTCCGCCATCTTCAGGTCTTGTCGTGATTTAACACAGTAGTGTTGGTGGTAGCTGTGTTAAAATTGTCAAGTTGAAGCTGGTGTGGATTTCGACGGAAAGTCGAGTTAAAGTGAACCATGGTGTGAGACGACGTCTCGTACATCGTCGCCGTAGACGGCATCGTGCCTCGACGTTTAGCTAATTGCGGCTCGACGCAGCAACAAAACAAATAATTGTTGAAATGCTTTCGAAAGGCACCGCTAACACAGTAGAGTGCAATCGGGTTCACGCAAGAGTTGATAAAACTAAAACAGAAGCCCACCATTCGTAAAATATGCCAAAAGTCATCGTAGTTATCCAATGCATCTGGGTGATAACGGAACCAGAGGCTAAATACGTGATATGGTAAGAAGCAAACGATGAAAATCGCGACAAACAAGAGAACCATCTTTGCTACTTTCTTTCTAGCCACGATCTGCGTGGATTGCCCTTGCATTTCTCCAGGCATGTTCCTGGTGCTCAGCTCGAGATGAATCGCCATAAGAACATAAAAAACAGCAATAATGCACAGAGGAATGGCGTAATACACGAGGAATTTAAACATTACCATTAATTTGGCATAATTAGCACCGAGCTCATCTGGAAAAGGGTCACAGAATTCGATTGAGCGATTATGTTGTCCGGGAGGCGTAGTCTGAGTGTCGGAGAAAATGGCCGCCGGAAGCGCGAAGATCAACGCAAGCACCCATATTCCCAGGGCTGTCAGGATGGTCAACGGCTTCGTGGACAGCATCATGTGACGGCGAATGGGGTTGACGATGGCACAATATCGTTCAGCGCTGAGCGCCGTCAAAGTGAACACTGACACGCCTGTAGATACATCTTTGACACACTCGGATAGCTTGCAAATGAGTTCACCAAATGGCCAAGATTCGAGGGTATATAACATCGATGTAAATGGTACACAGGTGACGATTAGAAGTAAATCACCCAATGCGAGGCTGAGGATGTACGTGTTGGGAACGTTACGCATGTTTTTGTGTCGGATGAAGATGAGGACGAGGGTACCGTTGCCGAGGACGCCGACAATGAAGATTAACGCGAAGACAATGGGGATTATGTATGTTTCTGGACGCAAGTAATATGGTTCGTAATCGTCCGGGTCGACGGCGGCTGGGAAACTGGAGTTCTCGGTCCATGTGGAACTGGAGGAAACGTTGGCGAAAATCATTTCGGAGAAATTTGACATCGCGTTGTCCAGGAAGACGAAGGTGGGGTGGTTGGCGGACGTCATTTTCCTTAAAATGGGTGCTGAGGGCGAGTGCGATTCTGCAAAAGAAAACATTGATATCATTAAACTTTCTGGGTTTCTGTTACTATATGATTAGAGATAGCCTAATTGTGTCAAATTTTTTGTAAAAATAATACAAAAAAATATTAAATCAAACGAGATCTTTGCTTTAGATTTGAAAAGGCGTAAACCATGGTGTTCTGTATGTCCTCAAAATAAATCATCTGATTGTGTCAGATGACAAGTTCGCAACTGGAATAATCACAGTTTGTGGTAAATAAAAAACTAACAAATCATTCATCTCTTTTTTTGTAGCATCTTGAAAATTGGGCCGTCCTTAACTTAGAGATGATAGTCTTTTCGTTGAAAGGAAAGAGAAAAAATGTGCAGCCGAGCCGAGATTCGAGCTCCGAGACCTCTTGATTACCGGTCGATGGCTGTTCTACTGCAATACCATGGGCACACAGTCCCCTTGTCTTGCCGAGTAGGTTTCAGGCTCTCCGAAGAGAAAACGCCGCGCAAATCGTACTTCCGCGCGAATTTGCGCCTGGTTAGCTTTGCGGTAGAGCACTCAATTGGTAATCGAGAAGTCCTGGGCTCGTATCCCGGTTTGGTTTCACTTTTTTCCTGCTTCGCTCTCCTTCCATCATTCGCTTAAAGGTTAAATGCCACCCAGAAAAGCAATTTTTCATTGCTGCAAGAAGATTGGTGCAATTCCTTCGATGCACATTTCATGGAGCATTGAACTTTTGTTTACGTGGCATGCGTGTAAAATAAAGATGAAATTATATTTTTTATTCAAATTAGAATCCACTAAAACAAAATCTTGATGCACGTTCGTTCCAGCTGGCCTCACAACGATGCTTTACACAGAAAACTATACCAGTTATTTGAAATCCTGGAAAGATAAAATTACATTCTCTACGAATTCCTTGACAACTTATTGAATTCAAAAGATTTATCGATTGGTTCGCAACGGAAGTCTGATACAACACGTTTTGAGCACCTTTTTGCACAAAGTTCGTTTGCGCAGGGCTCCGACAAAATGTTCTCTGCTCACAATTTTAAAACGATAACCAATACAGAAGCAGAACATGAAATACGAAAAACCTCAGCGTCGCCAAAGTTCAACAAAGACAAGCTTCTTCGTGGACTACAATAAGTCGATTGAGGTACCTGCTCCCTAAGGTGTACCTAGATGTACGACAATATCGGCTGGAATACGAAACAGCAGACTAGTAAACAAAAGGCTTTCCCCAGCAGTTACTACGTGAAAATTGAAAGAGAGTTGTCAATATCTGGTTACTTGTTCTGTCTCTGTGATAAAAATAAAATAAGAAATACGAGACAAAGTGATAGTCAGTTGATCTCCGAAAATATAACAATGCACGCAAGCTTCATCAAAATGTGAACCGAAATCAGAGTGATTCTATTTTCAGCTACTATTTTCTAGGATGGGATAGATTTTGCGATGCCTTTTTGTTCTCCCAATCAGATAACTAAATTATTAGCTGTATATTTAATTAGGGTAGGTACTTCCTATTTTATTTTATTTCTATAATTAATCATCTACCAGTTTCCATTTTTTTAAGAGGACTGTTGACGATCGGCTGTTCTTTGAACTACCCTATGCTCTAGCATGGAGAGTGGTGTCGTTTTATCGGTTAAGAGGTTCCGTAACTGATACTTTTTCTGCCTCAAAAATGCCCAACAACTTCTGAAAAAATCAATGCATTGAGCTGTATTGTATTAAGGATATATAGAGGTTATCACAGCCTAATGGTGCAAATAGACTAACCTTTTATAATTCCAAAACGTTGCTTGAAAGACGCAATTAAAAAAAATGCGTAACTCAAAGTAAATCCAAAAATCTGAACACAAGTTTAATGCTGGTACCTCTATTTACCTCTTTCCCATACATTGCTTTTTTTCGGGAATTTGGATCAGGTTCTAGAACACAAAAACTGTCAGATACGATCAGGGCGCGCGAACCGTCGCCAACTTACAAAGCCGTCCTCAGCCCTCAGAATCTCTTTACAATGAGCGCAACATAACCCTCTACCAGCTGACCAATACCTTACGGTTGCTTTGCTACTCGCTAGTTTTCAATCCGCATCGCAGTTCCTATCATAAATGTGGAATGGTGGTATTCTCGTAGTGCATTCCTGACATTCCCAAGTTTTGCTTTGTGATGAAAACAATATTATTTACGAGTACTAAAGAATTGCTAACGGTAAGCAGATACATTCGGGCACCACCATAAGTGATGGGAAGCGAGCATATTCTCCGGAGCATATTCTTGCTCGCGAGCATATGCTCAAGCACATTCTCCAAAAGTTAAGGCTTCAAGCATTTTCTGATGTTGATCAGTATCTCTGATGTTGAAGACCTGGTAGAGACGGAGAATGTATTATTAAAAATAAATAAAAAACACGTCTGTGAGCAATAAAAACGATTAATTTGTTTGAAATGCACCGAGCTCGTTTTCCTTCTATTTCCTTGGCATTAACTTTCACTGAATTGTAGTACCTACTATGAGACTATGAATATTCAGGGTTATTTTGAGAAAATACTCGAGAAAATGCTCGGTGGGGGGCATATTAGCTATGCTCGAGCATTTTACATCACTCGGCACCAAAGTATGATATTTAAACTCGTACGTAGAAACCCTACTCTACTAGTAACGTACACTTCTGGCCACAGAAAACCGTCCCATCGAAATGTATACAAGTCCCAATCAAGGTTTGTTTGAAATCAGTATAGGTAAGCCAGGTAGAGGCTGAGCACATGGCTTTGAAAGCCATGTGCTTAGGGAAGTTGACTCATGATGGCAAACCAATGTTATTATCAGTGGGGTTTTAACAAATCATATCAACCGTGCATACCGAATAGTTGTTTATTCTCGTATCAGATTTTGTCACGATAGCAGCAGAACCGCAGAACCATACTGGCAAAGCAATTTAACTAGATGTTCTTATTTCCCATTCAGCCATTCCCGATAGGAAAATGTATTTATTTCCTAAAGAATCCCTGAATCATTCAAAAATGTTTAAGTTTTAAAACATAAAACAATACAAAACACTTTTTTTAACATATTTAAAACATCAAGTTTGGAAAAACATTTACCTTCCATTGGATTATTTAGGCATATACTTCGATTCTAAAATAATCAAAATGACAATCCTTTGATTTTCCCCCGCTGCATCGTAATACTTGACATCGTTAATCATCTAATCTACCGTACTTGTTTTATAACTGACCCACCAGAACGAGGTAACCTACAGCCATCAAAAAGGTCGGGTCTCAGAACAAACCACTTGGTTGATTCAGAGATAACAGAAGCAATTAAATAAAGCGTAAATTAAATTCCACTCTGGAAACCAACTTTTTCCAAAAAACCGGAAAAGTGACGACATTAACGTCTTAGTTGTAAAGAGAAGACGCAGGAAGTTTTAGTATTTTTAAGTATAGGCCCACAAAGCACATGGCAAACAGCATGGTTTGTAGCCGAAGCTTACCTACATTATTAAATTTTTGAGACTCATATCTTACCTACATTATTTTCAAACGAACCTTACTTAGCACTTATAAATATTTCGAGTGGACGGTTTTCTGTGTCCAGAAGTTATATGTATGCATAACTCGCATGTAAATGACATGAACATAATGTATGATTAAACCCAATATGGATACACTGGTAATGCAAAGAATCCTGGTTTGCAGAAATGCAAAGGATCCTGGTTAAAGTAACGGTTGCAAGGTCTTCTTTTTTGTTTCGTTAAAATGTTAGCTCCTCGTTGTCGTTAGTCGTTGGTTTCCTAAAATCAAAGTTAATTTAACCCTAAATTGATGTTATTGAAGTAACTTTAGCATTATATTGTCAAAAATATCGCAGAAGTGTGGAGATTTTAAGTGGACATCTAATGGCAAAATAAAAACACGTAAACCTTTAAATCCTTTGGTGTTATCAAGACCATGATCCCAAAAGAAATGTTTTACTACAAAGTAGTTTCCGGAAAGTAGATAAAAGAAGTGACCGCATTTTATCGAATGTGGACATTCATGGTTCTCAAAAAAAGTAAGTTACATGTTAATTTTCTCTTCTGCTCTTAATTGTTTTAAAGTCTACCCCAACATGTTGTGCTGAAGAGCGAGTCTTTGTTTACTAATACAATCAACAATACACCCAATTATTTTGTTTGATGCCACTTTATTACCAATAAAAATCTCTGCTTCAATGAGCAAGCTCAAGAACTGATATAATTGACCTGTTAGGTCTTAAAGAGGGAACACTCGATCTCTGCTTGGTATTATTTGACACGAGCTCTGCCATCCGTCGTTTCCCATCCATCCAACGTCAAGTTAAGAATTTCCCGAAAGGAGAACGTTAGTCTTAAAACGAATTCCATTCTAAAATTGGTTCCATTTAAATGGTGCCTTCGTCTGAGTGGATCAAGAGTAAGATGGAAAACGTCTGCATGCAGAAATGCTGTAGAGACATCTATTGACATAGAACTTTTTTGTGGGAGGAAAGCAGCTTAAAGCGTCACAAACTTTTTGATAACTTCAAACCTATTTGAAAATTTTATCAAGCTCTTGCTATCGTCAATTCTTTGCTAATATGATTATTTGCATTTGATATTATGGTGTTTAACGAACTGAAATGGGATTTTTTGTTCCACATTTTCACATTTTCACATTTGTTCCACATTTTGTTCGCAGCGTCTTGGTACGCTCACCTTAGTTCACGATTTTTTAAAACCGTATAACCAGGCATCTAAAATAATGTAGGTAGAAAAAAATGAAATACTTAATTATAAATTATCCTGATTTACCTGTATATTTATTAGCCAGTTTTGAACATAACTGAGCGTAGTAGATTCCATGCATTATTCGGCAAGTGTCTAGGCTCTACACTCTACAGTCTACAGTCTAGACTGTGAGAGAGCATACTGCGTTACACCCCAAAAATAGGCTCTCTGTCCATTCCTTAAAGTGTGTTTTGCCGATTCTTAAAAATTGTTAACAAATTGTTACTTTGTTAATCGGTTGTTTTATGAGTCGTTTTTTTGTATTTTCAAAATTGTTGTATTTTTCCCACACTCAGCACTAGTTAAAAAGAAATTGATTCTCAAACTGAATGTGAATGCTAGGTAAGGGCCTGAATTACAATGTCTGGCTAGTGACTTAGCCAGAGTGTAAGTACGAGGTAAAATGTAATGTCCTATCCTAGCCGGAGGTTTACTAGGCTGAACTTACGCTAGACATTGTAATACCGGCTCTAAATCGCTAAACATTCCGGACGTTTCGCAACGCTATCTACTTTCAGGGGTAAAAGTGGTTTCTTCTGAACAGAAAAAACTATGACAATGTGACATACCGAAAGCATGCATACCAAAGTTTGTGAACATGAATTATTTACAAAAAAAATAGATACATATCTGTAATCAAGAAACAAATATCTATCCGTCAAAAGTAAAGAGAATGCAAGATGGACTTGAGGAGACTTCCCTAGCTATGAAATGAAATCCTACCAATATTACCATCTAATCGACTAAAATATTTTTGTTCAAAACGCATTGCACTTGATTTAACGTTGAACAGAGGTGCCAGACGTATAAACTATCCCAATGCGAATGGATAATGTAGGGTTGTACATTATCTGACATCTGTGCAAATACATATGGAAAATCTCTTATCTGCACAGGTCAAGCGCTCAAGCTCGATTCGTTTGAAATGCACAATGAAATACAATATCCACTTTATTCCGAACACTCCACGAGTTTCTCGAGCATGACCGTTGACCAGAGCTCACAGAAGCTCAGCGCTTTGAATAAAAGCGTGCAAGCGAACGGGTTCAATTTCTGTGGCCATGATCTTCTATGCCACTGAAAAGATGCGGTGAAATGGGGGTGATGCTTTCACCTATCTGTCCGTTCCAATTTCTAATGTTATTTACATTTCTGATCTTTCATTTCCACTTTCCTGCGTATTCTACGTTTATTTGAAGTCGACAAAAGACAGCTCTATAAACTAAATTGTTTTTCAACATCAACAACAACAAAATACAACTTCAATAATTATTCGGAAAGCCTCCCGTCCCAAGAATCTTTAATCGGAAGGAGAGTAGCTTGTTTCTTCGGGAAACTACGGTTCCTGTCAGACCACTTCCAAGGAGACATTTAAGCAGGTACCTATACAAGGGAGAGTGGCATGTACTCTAAATCTCAGTGGGAAAATTGAGCTCTAATTTGAAGGCTCTCCAAAGTCGGGAGATAAAGAAAAGCTGAGGAAAATCAAATTCCTGTCGTATCTTTCAAGCGGCCGAGAGTCCCAGCTATTCAGGGCGTCAAATGGAAAAAACACTTTGAGAGAAGCTGCACGGTGCTGTGGTATTTCTTAGGGCTCTTTTCTCAGAAAAGTCTTATTTTCTTTTCAGGCGATGGCATGCTCATGTCATGTCACTTGCACGGAACTAGTTTTCTCTCGTAGTGGAAAAGTTATCCGTTAAGTATTTGGATATAAATAAGAATAAGAATAAGAATATTA
>QKMV01003572.1:0-11279 GCA_003287335.1 Lednia tumana
TTAATTAATTAACTTAATTAATTAACTTAAATTAATTCCCACGGCGAAAATATGAAATAGTAAATACCCAGAGGCGCTCGTTCATCGACGCGTGGATCACAACGATTCTATAATTGTAAATAGTCACCAAACGGGTTGGCTTGTTGGATACACCGGGTCGCGTGAAACCACCAAAGCTAAGCAACATTGCGTTGGGCCATGGGTGACCGAACGGGTTGGCTTGTTGGATACACCGGTTCGCGTGAAACCACCAAAGCTAAGCAACATTGCGCTGGGTCAAAGGTTGGATGGATGACCATAAGTCCCAAGTAATTCGGAAGAGAGGCTGGAGAATTTAAAGCTAGTATAGAAGTGTTATTTTGCCGTGAGCTCAATCTATCGATAACACGGATTAGTGGAGGAATCCCGCATTTCAAATTGTACCGTCCTTCGGCAGGGAGGCTAAGCAATGTTTCTCTTGGTGCTTCTCCACAGGAGTATGGCACCGACAGGATTGGCTATGTTCCCTATTGGTTCTTCATCATCCTTATTATCAGCCTATCATTCACTAGTTCCCATAGACCAATGTACCACAGGGTCATCAGGTTTAGTTTTAAGAGCAGTGATTAAGGTTTTAGAACTAAGAGCTCGTTGATTTTCACTAATGTTTCCATACTACTCGCTTAAATCATTCAACACCCTTTTTAAGAATATTAAAATCACTTCAAAAATACCTGCTTACTCGAGAACTTGAATCCCAGACCTTTTGCTTACCGGGAAAATGCTCTAACCACTGAGCTAAGCAAGGTATAGCAAAAGCCCGGGTAAGCAAAAGGTCCGGGGTTCGAGTCCTCGAGTAAGCAGGTATTTTTGAAGTGATTTTAATATTCTTAAAATTATTACTAGCCGTGGATTTGGCTTTAAATGTTTAATCCTTGTCATTCAACACCCCTTTTTTCAGCCAGCTGTGAATACTTTCTTAATTCTGATTGGTGGTCGAAATGAAATAATTTAATTTCTTAAACCTTACGACTAATCACTAAGCAACTATGACGCGGTTGTGAACGTCAACACGTTAATCGTATCTCCGATTTCAGTTAAATCTTAATCACTAAACCTTACGACTAATTGTGAATCGGGCTTAACCGAAATGAAAGTTTCCGTAGCACTGCAGTTTATGTCCGTTCGGCTAGATAGTGATTGAAGGCGCTATGATTGCGATTTGATTGGGATTTGATTGGGATTTGATTGGGATTTGATTGGGATTTGATTGACCCAGTCCATAAGTGTAGCCGATGTGCAGCATTTAACGCCATCCTCCAGAAGTTCCGCAAGGACGGAGATGCAATTGTCAATGTCATTCTAGATGAGAAAGTTGCAGTCCCTTTCTGCACTTTCTTGCGATTTTTCAGCGTGCGTTATTGTGGCACAACATTTTTCCATTTGGTCGCGCTAAATAGTGTGAAGTGTGTTCGTTCATTGGCGATATTTCTGTAACGAATCAGGCTTGCATTTCCGTGTGTTCGGAAAAAAGTGGTGGGGCGAGGGCAGCCAAGGAATACCAGCTTCACATTTTGAGATGTAAATTTTCATGTACGACCGACCGATTATTACGACCGAAATGAAAAACATGAATAAAGAGAAGAAATATGCAATTTGATCATTTAATTTACTTTTTTATTGGTTTTTGTGTAGGTGAATATACCTGTCAGTTGATCAAATACAGTTATTCGAAAAAATAATGAAAACCGATACAAATAAATAATAAAAGTAGGCAGACAGTGAACTCAGTCAACTTCTGAGAACTCAATCGTCGTTAGTGACATAATCCGTTAAATTTGAATATAATATCAGACTTTTTTGGTTTCTAAAAGAGCCTAAAAGCTAGTAAGTCTTTAGCGGCTTGTCGGGAGGGGTCGGGAATGGAAAGAGAGCGGGTAACCAGTAAATACATGGTCTCGCCCTTTTCATGGAGGAAATTTATCCCCGCATTCGCCTGAGGTAATTGTGAGAAATTATAAAACCACGAACAGAATAGCCGGTCACCAAAATCCAATCCGGAACTTCCATTGGACCTCGATTGTGTAGTAAAAGTGACAAAAAAGTTGTAAAACTGATTTTGTCCGAAAGCCAATGGAATATAATTGATGCCAGTGCCAGTTCCCTGCCAGTGAAAATTCGCTGAAATTCAAAATGTGTTGCTTTTTCTTGGCGATCAGCCTATCACTCTCTCCACCCTAAATGATGACCATGCAATATTTGGCGTAACGCCGGCATGCTCAGTAAAGCATACCGTAATGCAATTTTGGTGAGAGTACCAATTGTTAATTTCGAAGCAATTAAAAAGCATATTTTGATTCAACAACAATACATAACATGGCATGAAGTTGATAGATTCAAATCCATGCACATGTTACTATAGAGGCTAATTGTAATTACTTTCACTGAATATAATTAGGATAAACTTGAAATGGTCAGCTGCTGTGAGTAGTTTTTATAGTTTCTTCTCAATTTCGACGTTGATTTGATAGCATGATTCAGCTGTATGCATTTAAAATCGCCTTAAAAATTCGCGCACGCCATTTTTGCCGTTGGCAGAGAAAATAATGCAGGGATTTGCAATTTTGCTGACATGCATTGTAGCGTGGAAAGTAAAATATACGAAAGAAACAAAAACTTGAACTCTATAATCTCTCTACCATTAAATTCAAATGACAAGGTTCATCTGAATAAGAATACACCATAAAAGATTTGGGTGTCTTTTCTAAATAGACGAAAACCATGACCAATAATCATTTTAGAGTTTGAATCACCATGATAACCAGTGCCTGTGACAGCTCGGAAAAAAACGCACTATAGGTCAGTAACTAGTAACGTATGGAAGGTAAACTCGTCTGTCTATGTGATTATGTTGTTAGTTTCGGCAAAATTGAAGAAACGATGGCCTTGAAAGGAAGTTATCGAATGCGAAAGTTAGATAATAAATCAGAGAAAACCACAACTAGGGCTATGTAAATGTTAAGACTTACTACGCCGAAAAGCGAAGTAGCAAACAGGGTTGCTGCTGTCCAAACCACCAAGGTCATAATAATATGAAGCACTTTGAACTCCCTTATAATATGCCGCAATTAACGAAGTCAGAGGTATGAATATATAGTTTAGTACATTATAAACTGGCCACTGTAGCTAAAATTTTTTGGTAAATTACATAAAATGCATTTGGTACAAACTTGATAATAATAATAGGAATAATATGCTCTTTGTCAAGGATTAAAAATGTAAAGCCCCGCTACCCGGCTAGTATAAACGTGAAGAATACCAATATCACTTCAAAAATACCTGCCTACTCGAGGACTCGAACCCCGGACCTTTGGCTTACATGGCCATTTCTCTACCATCTGAGCAAAGCAGGGTAAAAAATATGCTCTTTGATTCTTAAGCTTGTGCTGCATTACTATAAACCAGTCTTGCAAGACGTCTTCAAGTATTACCTGTTCTACCGATGATCCTTCACAGGTCTTCAACTGTCATTATGACCTAATGATCATTTTAATCAAATTTGCTAGATAATAATACCGTGGCGGTGTTATTGTAATTTGTAATTGCCACTTGTCATACGCTTTTATCCATTGGATAGTACTGCGGTAAGCAGTCATTAAGCTTTATTTAGTTATTAGTAAGCATTAAGCTTTCTTGTTTTGGGGACCACACGACTCCCATATGATGACATTTAGATTTTTTGAAGAATTCTGGAATGCAACATGGAGATGGCTAGGTGATAAGATGAGTGAAGTGGCTGATGGAAAAGAAACAATCGCAGCATTTTCCTGTAATAAAAAGGTTGTGGGAAGCAAGGAAAACTACAACTATAGGAATAGGATTTCCAGTCTGGATCGAACATGGGAGTAGGATCTACCGGCTAGTTATTGATTACTTTTGACCGGGCACTCGATATTATTGCCCATGCGGTATTATTCATGTGGATCTAATCCAAATTCAAACCAGTTGATGTGGTACGTTTCGAGTTACAAGCTTCCTTTCCATTCCAAGCTTACGACGCATATAATATCGCCTTGGACATCAAAGGTCATCGTTCGAAGTTTGACATCGACGAATAAAATATTGATATTTTGTTAACTATCAGGTCACCCAAAAATCTTCACAATACAGCTGAAAATGTTAAGCCTGCATATTATTTTAATTACAACTCAAGGGTGATTGCCTTGATCTACAAGTAAACACGCAATGACGTATTTGAGAATTTATGAAGGAATCATGCATTCGCTTACATTCAGTGCGAAGAGGTCAGCCACAATTCATTTAGCGGGTCATTCAATTGGGTCACGTGATGGCTTTTAAGTAAATCATGGGCGCCGTCTTTCGGACGTCCGTGGGCACTGGAATTCCCTGCGTGCTAAAGCTCCCTAATTTCGCGTGCGCACCAATTAGTGGTTTGCAGTATTATCGGTAATATTTTCTCCAATGCCGCACTCAAGAAAATACTGTTCGTGAGTTCGGAGAAAACGAATCATTTTTGACATCTATACCTTTTCTCTTTGATCTAAACGGCAAAAATGGTTTTTTGTGACTTCAAACTGGATGTGTTATCAAAGCGATAAAAAACTAGTGCTAAGATCAGCAGCTAAACATGAGGCTGAAGATTTTTTTTTCTGTGTTTTTGAAATGCAAGACAAAAGACAGCATTCAAAAAGGCTTAATTCAGAGTCACTACGGACTTTTTAAAATGTAACCCCACAAGTAAAGCATAACACACACACGATTTAATCGTCTCTAGAATGACTTTTCGAATTTTTGAAAACCACATTCAAACATTCATTTCAGAGACGATTAAAATCGTGTGTGTAATGCTTTCCTCATGGGGTTATATTTTAAAAAGTCCTTATTGACTCTGGATTAAGTCTTTTTGAATGTTGTCTATTGGCATTCAAAACCATGTTAGTACAAGTAACTAAACCATTTTTTGACAAGATTACCAACAGCATTTCAATAAAACAACTTTAGATATTAGTAAAACATGACTAGTATACTTCGGTTGTTCCACGGCCCACTTGCCTATACTTCGGTGATCCCAATTACCCACTGTATTAAAATCAATTAACAAAAGTTTTTTTTTAAAATTACATAACAGACGAGTTTTTCAGCCCCTGGATATGAAATAACAATTTGACTTTAGTTGAACGATAAACATCAAACTGAATCAATCGCACTTGTTCAATCAATCATTGCGCTGGAAACAAGCTTTCTCCCCGTCATTTTTCCAATCGTACATCACCATTGTTGTCGATCAGCCGAACATGGAAACAATAATATGACACAAATTGAATATTACCGATTGAGCCTACGATTAGGAAAGACCCAAACAAGACAAACACCTGTGACATAACGCCTCCGTTGATGGCTAGTTGAAGCAAGAAGTTGCAAATGTTTTGTTGGGGAATTTTGTACTCGCATTAATTTGACATTTGAGTGAGTTCAGGCTATTTCTGATAGCTTTCCACCCCCCAAGGCCTCTAGGCCACCCAGCCAGGATCCCTAGCTTCCATGCAAAAACCTTTGGAGACTAATGGCTATTTCTTAAAATATTTCTACCTATACCCTAGGGTCCCAGGCACAAACCTTGAAAAACATACAGGCTCTTTCATGAAGATTCCCACCCAGGCCTAGGGTCTCTACTCCCTACAGGCTTTCTTGCATACGCCTTGAAGACTACATGGTATTTCTTAAAAGCTTTCCACCCCCTCCAGGGACCCTAGGCAAACTAGCCTAGGGTCCCTGGCTTCCTTGCACAAACTTTGAAAAACAGAGATACCAAACTTTCCTAGATTCCCACCCAGGCCTAGGGTCTCTATTCCCTACAGGCTTTCTTGCATACGCCTTGAAGACTACATGGTATTTCTTAAAAGCTTTCCAAACCCTCCAGGTCCCTAGGCAAACTAGCCTAGGGACCCTGGCTTCCTTGCACAAACTTTGAAAAACAGAGATACCAAACTTTCCTAGATTACCACCCAGGCCTAGGGTCTCTACTCCCTAATGGCTTCTAATGGCTCCGTAACCCCTCACCCCTTGAACACGCCTTGTCATGCCTTGAAGACCACAGTCTTTTTTGGAAGACCAAGCTGGGCGATTCCACACTTGCGGCAATTTTCTCTCTTACTCTCAAAATAGGTATAGGTACTAATTCGTTGATATCACACCTTGTACACCAATATAAATGAATGGTTTAATCAATTTTCAGGATGAATTTATCAAAAAATGCAACTGGAACCTTGGGATTATATAATTGATTTCAATCCTTTCGCAATCGACATCGGCGTTAATCGATATTTTATTCACAACCGGAATCCCGAAATGCAACGTCAATAATCAATCACCCGGAAACGGAAAAAAGCTCTCACCAAATTCAACTTGTCACGTGGTTAAATCGTTTCGAGGATTCCAAGTCGATTTTTCGGGAATTTATTACATCTGGATGAGTCGTATTATTCAATCACAGATGAACCAAATCTTAACGAGACAACATCCAATGTTATTGCCAATGTTAATTCCACGAAAGTGAAAGCATTTTTATGCTTCGAACACCTTTCTCTTGCTCAGTTGCTGCTAGATGCGACATTACGGTCAAAGTTTATTTTTTTGTTCATTTCTGAAATAACGTAACGGAACTACAAATTGCTGCGGTGTGCGAACAGGTTCCTGCTTCCTAATCTATTACGCACTGGAATCCGGAAGCCACAAAAAAGTTACGAAATTATTGTTAATAATCGAGTTTGAAGAAACGTGGAACTAGTTCTTTCCACAGTAACTATTTATAAACGAACGATGTTAGGTGATAGCCATTACTTTTATGAAGCTTGTTTGCTTTTGATTGTTCAATTGTTCAATTGATAGACGAAGACACAAAGCATCCGAATTTGGTATGATGCTAATTAAAAAGAAATCACGTACTTACAGATACTAGAAAACGGTGCGATGTATACGCGTTGATGAGCGAGCGCCTACGCTCACTTCTATTGAGACTTACATATCATTTTTAAGACTAGTTACTGCTAATTCACATTTTCGCTTAGGAATTTTATATGCCAAATCGAATTCAATTGTAAATAAGTGCTTCCACACTTGAAACTTTAGGGCTTACTTAATCTCCTTCGCGCCACTCACTTATAGAACAACAATAGAGAAGGCTTTACTTGTTGCCTTAAGGAAACAATTTCCATTTTAAAAGTTCCCCAAGTTATCTTATGGAATTTTTTCCATATTTACATTCTTTTCTACAAAAAAAAAAAAACTACCGTGCCGATTTTCTCCTAGAACAATACAGTTCTATTCAGTCCTCTGAGAGTTCTTTTCGGGAACAGTTTCCAGGGATGGTACAGATTTCATGTCGATCGGATCTTCCGCTCGGGCTGTAAAGCGTCCACAAACAGACAAAAAAGACGGATGGTACTTCGATAAGTGCGTATTCGCTTCGCTCGCTTGATCGATGAACATACTCTCACAAAAAAAACGCATATTTCTGACGGGTTCTCGTGTAGAATATTTGGCTGGTAAAAACCGTCTTCAATTGCTTGCAAGTAATTGCAGGCCAAATGAAAGCGAGAACGCGCAATTAATAGCCTCACATCGAAAGTACCTACCCGGCAGCTTTGAGGCGTACCACAAATTGAGACGGGCATCTCCGAGGAAACTGCAGGACGGACGGACGTGATTTCGATTGGATCACGTAGATTAAGACGGATCATTACGTTCCAAAAATAAAATAACTCCATTTTGTTTCTGGAAGTTTCTCACTTGTGGCTGACCGTAACCTACTTGGCAAACGCTTGCCGGGTCGCACTTTTTCCCCCAGCCCGCTCATTTGGACAACATTTGTTCGAAACATGTGAGCCTATTTAGCAGAATATCTCATTTAGTGGTGTTTGACGACGCACTCGACACTTCGCCCCATGGCCATTAGACGTGGGTGGATGGTAGGGTGAAAAGTCACAATGCCAGTTTTCAATACAGTGCATCGTTTAACACTACATACAAAAAATAAAAAGGTGATAATGAGGTTGATAATGAACCTAACAAGGAAGAGCGGAAACCCGGTATCGGCACGTAGCCTACTCGGTAGAAAAGCATCTATAGTATACAACCACGGCCCAACGTTGATAAATATGACAAACTTAAAGCCATTAACACGGCATGTTTTAGTGTGAAAAATATTAATAGCGCTTCACAAATGCCTGCCTGCTCAAGGAATCGAACCCCGGACCTTCGGGTTTTATCTTTGCTCTTACCATCTGTGCTAAGCAGAACTGATATTTGGAGGCGAAATTAGTCTATATGAGTGGTAGATCTCACAAGGAGAATCGAACCAAGAGACTTTGACATATTTCAAAGATCGTTCCATGGAACAAGTGATGCTATGCTGCAATCGCAATCCAACCAACTCGACTAACTCCCAAACATACGCTGAGATGACAAGGATTACATAATAAAAACCACAAACACGGTTAGTATTATCGCCAAGAATATTAATATCGCTTCAAAAATGTCTGCCTGCCCGAGGAATCGAACCCCAGACTTTCGGCTGTCAGGTATGCTTAACTCAAATGGCAAGAGCAGCGGTTATGAAAACTGAAGGTCCAGGGTTCGATACCTCGAGTAGGTAGAAAATGTTGAAGTGATATTATTATTCTTCATGGCTCAACGTTCCTTCCGCAGGACGGTATACAAATCAAACAGCAGGACTCGCCTCCATTAACCCATATACTGTCAAGAGGTTGATGGCAAGACGTGTAAAGCTGCAGTTCTAGCTTTCAACCCTCCAACCTCTCTCCCGAACAGAACTAGGTAGTGACGTGAATGGTCACCCATCTAGCTTCTAGGCGCAAGTCGCGTAACTTCGGTGATCGCACGAGAGCCGGGCATGCCAAATCATTCGGTAGCAGAATAGAAATAGTAACCATCAACCACCAATAAACAGTTAATTTGACATCCCACGACAGATTCTTTACAGCGGAAGTAAGCTGGTAAGAAACTTCTATGTTTACGGGTAAAAAATGTGTCCATAGTTAAATAACGTGCTTGTAAAGCATGCCCGTGCGCACAATGGCAAAGAATATGGTACGAAGCAAATTGTACATGCTCAAGGGTCCAACATTTCATACAAACAATAGGTTATCTAAAACTATGTTGATGAGTACTCCCTTGTGCCATGGTTCCTGAAATTATTAAAGGCTCTCCTCGTAGCTACTGAAAAATCTGAATCGTTATACCAGCATGTAAAATTAATTTTTTGGGCTCTTGTCTAGCTCCTAATCTTAGCACTAGCTTACAAACTGGGCTAGAATGCTAAGAATTCCATTAGATTCCAAACGTTTCGCGAACTGTTCTCTCCACTGCCTACAGAATGTCCACTTCTTTGCTACAGAAACTTTGGGGATCTTTAAAATGGACTTCTTAGCATTCTTACCCAGTTTTAAACGGTTTTTTGTAGCCTGTCCACCAAGTCCTGTACCAAGTCAACGCACTTGCAAAATAACTACTCATAATACTAATTAGTATTTATGCAAGCACGTGACACATGTCAAGTACCGCATGTGTGAGCAACTAAGTCGGTAGTACACATTTCCGCTTCAACATTTGGTTTTGGTGGTTAAACACAAGTTTGTTTGTTCTTTCTGACAAACCAAATACCTACTCCTCCCGACAATTTTCTTGGAGATGATCATGTCCTCTTGTTATGGGCAGTAAAAAGGAGGCAAAATGTGATTTATGAGGTACAGATTGTCATTTAATTTGGAATGGAAGTTGCACAACAGCGTTTAAAGTACCGTCACTACAGTCTAATGTCCGCTCTCCCTGAATCGGATTTCCCTCACTCTAATTTCTAAAGAAAACTCATGAAATAGACGGGGTGAAAATACAGCATCTGTTATAGATAAAATCCGGGTTGAATCTAGCTCGAACTATGAACTGGTATTGGGGACGGGAGATTAAACGATTCAAATGGGTGGGGGGAGGGGGGGGGGTCTGAAAAAGGGATAGCACACATTAATGTCCATAGAAGCTGAGAAAATCTACATAGGAAACTTTTTGGTCTGTTGTAAGTGAATTGTCAGAAGTTCAAAGTCCGATTTTCCGAAGGTATAATGCTGTGTATCGTTTTCCAAAATAATCACGGAAGTTAATCAAATAAAACAATAACTTTCTAGGACTCAATAATAAAGCAAGCGATATAAAAAGCTCCTTTAGTCAGCATCTTCGTATGCTAAGATGGTGACGAGTATATCAAATATATTACTTGAAAAGAAAATGTGATAGCAGCCAGTATTGCACTCGTAGAAATTGTTTTTTTATTATGATTGAAGACATTGTGATCTGCATTTGTATATCTGTGTACGTGTGCAATGATTTAGGTTGGATAGGAGCGGTAATACCATTGTTCAAATTTTGTTTGTAACTTTGACTTTTGTCGAAACCGTAATGTTTTCGTGGGAAGTAATGATGTAAAATAAGTATGCTACTTTCAATAAATAAATGGTTACGAAAAAAATATCATTTATCGTCGCATTCGCATTCTTTCGAAGCTGCAGGCTCAATTCAACGATGGGACTTCAAGCGCGCAAAAAAGCAGTTAAATTCATGCACCTTAAAGTTGGTCAATGTCATTCAGCAGTGAATTATATTTCAGTGCGAATGTGAACGCATGGTGTTTTGGTATCCAGTGTTATGTCATTTAACTAGCGTTCGATATTTGTTCGGTTGAATATGATCGAACTTGCCATATGGTAAGTTAGCGTACATATGCGTACATATGAGTGCATCTTTTGGCAAAAAAATCCTTTTTACACGTGTGACGAAGTTCAGGTACGTAAGAATGTGCTTGTATGCAATGTTTGATTGCTCTGTGATTAGCATGCTTGTTAAACTCGCATTGTGAGGTGTCTATATATGCACGAAACAAAAGAATATTCAGCCATATCATAGCAATTTGGTGCAGTAATCGGCTATGATGGGTGACAACTGACAATAAAAGGAATTAGAACTTTCTCCACGTATGTTTGAAATCGTGACAGGGGACGTGTGATACAAATGTAGATCACAGGCGTGATTTTGATTACACTTATTAATTGTGTGCGCAATTAGTTAGATGAATAATACCGACATAGAAAACCATCAAAGCTGAAGTGTGCAAAATGTGTAAAATTGCACATTAATGGACCTATTCCAGCCAAGAAAAGAATACTAGATATACCTACTAAGAAAAGCCACTTGGGTTGTGATTGCCCTAT
>QKMV01003573.1:0-11278 GCA_003287335.1 Lednia tumana
TTCATCGGGGCTAGTCTGGCTGTATTTTTAGTATTATTTATTATTATTATTAAGGTAGTCATTGTGGATGCTGTCATCAGCAGTCGATGGCAAGTAGCTACATATTTATTGTTACCTGAAGGTTTTTCGTGGAAGGTGTTACTAAAAAGCGTTCGTGTGCCAGAGAAGTCATACTCACACGTACTTTGCATCGTTTGCCCATTTCAAGCATACCGGCATCACACAGTTTTTCTTTTGTTCGAGTCGACAAGAGTAAATCGTTAAATACGTGCACGTAAGTTCTTGTCGCCAGTGTATCATGTGGAATCGTTTACCTATTCCAACGAGTATTTATCAACAATTAATTAAGATACGTAGCCGCAAGGAGCGCATTCGGTCAGTTTGCGCGGCGGTGCGGTGCGTTTTGTGTTAGCGCGGAGCTGATAAAACTGCCTTGCTCAAGAAATGCTTGAAGGACCCAGTCGCCCAGTCCGGTGAAATGATATGCCTAGACAATAGGATTTTTTAACTATCTCATTTTCATTGAGTAGTGTTTGTAGATTAGAATATGGCTTCGTGACTTGAAACTTGTACGTTAACTGCATGCGTTTTGATTTTTCGTCATATGCGCCGTCACATTGTGTATGTAAAAATTAGTGTTCTGCTAGTCTGATGATTTGTTCAATATCACCTTATGATCGTGCAATAATCGCCGTTATTAAGTTTACGTGCTTACTTAGCCTTGTCTGTTACTTTTTACTACTTTTATTTTATCTTAACACTTTCCAGTCATTTTTTTTACGTTAGACTTGTTTCTTACTTTTACTTGGATTTGTCATTAGTCGTTAATCAGTAATCAGCATTGTCAGCGTAAGTTCTCATTAAAATTTTAAACGCTGCTAATTGCATTAGCTGAAGAAATGTTTGCCATCCTGCAATATAACTACATACTTATTTTGGGATCTGGAATGTGTTTACAGTAAATCGATCTGTAATAAAGCCGGCACCAATACTCCACCACACAAACACTCACTGAACTGTGTGTTTTACACACAAAAATACGGTACTTGTAGATTTTACTTGTTTGAAACATGACGGGGTGGAATCACGCATTTAGTAAAAACTTTGTTTGCATTTGGAAGAATGGATTTTATTTTGTAATCTATCAAATTTTCTTACTGCATGTGATGAGGTGTGAGCAAATGTATATTTCTGAATTACGAGAACTGATAATAAAGTGAATGAATCTTATCCGTTGTGAATGGCGGGGGCAGGGTATTTTAGGAGTGAACTTATCTCTAGGATCTTGCAATCTTGGCTGGCTGATCATTGACCTGTATGAATTGTTACTATAATTCATTATTAAACTATCTTTATGCTGGAGAAAGTGAACTTGACAAGAATCGTATTTTGTTCCCTTGATTTCAATCCATTCCCTCTTTTAAAATACAGCAACACCAGTTGCTATGATTCTCTTTGTTAAACAAACGTGGCAGGACTTTTTGCAATATGAGATCATTATTCATCATTTTCAAATTAAATTGATATAGTAGTATTACGAAACAGCTTTCTTCCTATATCATACCGTAGTCAATACGCTAATAGCAACGCCTAAGGAAGGAACATGAAGTGAGAAAAGTGTGCGTTGTATCCGAGATACGAACCCGAGACCTCTCGATTACCAATCGTACGCTCTACTGCTGAGCTTACTGGGCTCACATTTGCTCGCCGGGTAAGTTAAGTGCTCTGCGGAGAGCAGATGCCGAACACCGTGTACTACTTTGGACAAGTACATGGCAGCACATCTTGTACGAGGGAATTGTTTAATGCCCCGTGAACAGCGATGGCGCTGTCACTATTCATCCCAAACCCCGTTTCTGTTACCCAAAATGCCCCTATGGGTGATGGATGTTCCCTACATAACCTTACTACCCAATATAATGTCCCTAGGTTATATTATTATTATTATTATTGTATGTATATGATTCCTAGATTGACCGTTACATGCTGCAAAACCAAGATGTACCCTTCAAAAAGGCTTAATCCAGAGTCAATAAGGACTTTTTTAAATGCAGGCCCCATTGCACACAAGATTTTAGTCGTCTCTGGAATTACTTTTTGAATGTGGTCCTTTTTGAATTTTGAATGACTGTTTGAATTTGATTGTGAATGAATACTAGACTCTCTTTGATGTGGGCTGTGCACTGATGAGGTTAGAGCAGTTAGAGATCTGCTCTGCACCCTAAAAGATCTATCTGTTATCAGAAAGTAAATACATATTGTGAGACAGTAAAATATACAGCATTTTAATAAAACATGATAATATCAATTTACACTTCAGGTGGTTGGATTGTGCGTTTCACGGATTTCATTTCGCACCGCTAAAGAGACAGTTTTATGGCTTGACTAGGAAATGGGCCTCCGCCTCTGCCATGTAAGTAGCAAAACTACAGCACCAATTCTTGTTTCAGTAACTTTTTTTCAAAAAAACGCACAAAATAAACTTGCTGATACACGAAAAAAAAAACAATTCACTCGTCGCATCTCGTAAATATGTCTTCCCACCACGAACAATAAAAACTTTAAACATCAGACGTAATCAGACGGCACCGTGATAGTTTCTGTAATCGCCGACAACCTCGGGTACCTCCTAAACGACCCGTCGCTGACCTCCCATCCGCCGCCGCTGATCGCCGCCCCCACCGTCTCGTACGTCCTGTCCGCACACGACAAGTCCGAGTAATACGCACTGCTCGGCGCCGAAGACACGACCGCTTCCACGTCCACGTCGTTCTCGTTGTACGCCGTGTTCTGGTAGGCCGGATTCGACTCGCGGTCCAGTTCGGCGTACAACGCTTCGTCCACGTTGGTGTACGTCTCGTCGAGGGTGTAGTGGTTCTCGGCAGGGGCCGTGGGGGCGGTGGACAACTGGATGGGACCTCTGGTCGGTCGACGGAGGGATAACCACGACCACACGCCACCGTTGGCTCCGCTGGCGGCGCTCTCGCGGCCGCGGGGGGCGTTGAACGACGAGAGCTGGCCGGTCAGATCCTTGTCGCCGGCTGTTTGACGATTGGGGGTGGGGGAAGCGACACGGTCAGATGACCTGGTGATGCACAGACCTGTCGGATTAGCGTCATATTGTTAACAACGTTTAGAGGATTCTGTACACTCGTTTCGATCTCCTAGTCTAAGCACTAGTTGTCAAAAAAACTGGTTATAAACTGGGTTTAAATGCTAGGAAATCCACTACAACTTCCCAATGTTTCGTATAGTTTCCTCCCAACTTATTCAGGGATGTCTTGCAATCTAACGGAACTGAATAACTTGATTTGAAGGTTGCGATTAACCCATCAAGAAGTAAGGAGAAAACTTTAGATGGAATGAGAGGCAGGTTAAAAAACACATCAGATTTGCAGTTTCTTTTCACTACTGTAGCTAAACCATTAGTAGCAGAGACACCAAACTTGGTTACTTCCAAGAGAATTCAACTGGCTTTCTGACAAAATGTATTGAAATGTTTGTTTTTTTTACTATTTTAAATTTCCTGGTTTTAAGTGGGATATTATCAATTTGTTCAATTTGAATCGGGTAATTTAAAAAACTGATTATTATAAAAAGATAAATTCATTTTTTCATGGAGCCAGTTAAATTCTCTTGGAGGTTAACAAGTTTGGTTTCTCTGCTACTTACTGTTAAGCTGCAGTTATTAAAATAAACCGTTGCCCCTGACTAGGGCCTTAACAAAAAGTTAAGAATTTGGAGTGAATTTCTTTCATTCAACCCAGTTTGTAGTCAGTTCCTTTGAAAAATATTTATCTGTGATAAATATTAATTCCACTTCAAACATGTGTGGCTGGTCAGCGACTCGAACCCCGGTCTCCGCATTTCGCGTCCATTGCTCTCGACCTCTGAGCTAACCAGACATGACATCTCTGAAGTGAAATTAACAAATATTTTACATTACATTAGTAGTTACATTATTTACATTCTTCTAAGATACTAAATTCTTTTATATGGCTGATTGTATACCAACTGATAAATATCAAGAATCTTTTCATCGTTAAGAAAAGATCAATCGAGGTATGGCAGCGCGAGCGAAAATGAGGAGTATCCAATCAAAGTTTTATTTAGATAAAAATTTTACCAAACTGTCGTCCATCGAAATCCCGGGCATTGCGTTTTAATGTTGAGCTTCGGTCTCCGTTTTTAGATCTTAGGAATATATATTTCAGAATTAAGGTATAGTAATCAACTGATTTCTTTCAAAATTTATATCGATGTTAGTTCAGATAGCCAAGATTGACTTTCAAACAACAAAGTATCTTGATCACTAACAAAACAAATCAGTTGCCAAGAGTTGAATAGAGACTGTTTGCTCTCATAACAAGATATCAAACCCCTTGGGGACTAATTGTACCAACTGTTCACAATAAGGAACTAAGAATAATAATAAGAATAACTAATAATAATAAAATCATACTTTACTGCTACTACCAATAATAAGGAACTAAGAATACTAATAACTAATTGTGATCATATAATCATAAATAATACTAATCATGCATTGGTGCACAAAATTGATGCTGAACCCAAGCTAGATTCTGGCAAAGTGTCGTGCAATAGGCAGATATAAGCTGTGGCCTGGTTTTGTTAAAGGGTCATTCAGAAGTAATTCGGAAGCAGTTAACTCAGAGAAAACCCAGAACCAAAGTTGACGGAGCGACGGAGCTGTTTGGGACTTCGGCGAAGTTACAATTTCAGAGAAGGTACTAAATATACAGCCTGCCAGTGACAGCCAGTGATCTGTCAATTGGGGAGACATAAAATATTGTCAAGGCTGTGCTTTTTAAAACCCTACACATTTCCCTGTGTAGATCATGAAATCAGTCCAATTTCCTTATCTTCAAAGTTGTCAATAATAATTACTAATCAACACTCGCACTCGAAAAAAATCTGGTGTTAAATGGGTGTAACTGCTGAGAACTTCTAAGTTCTTACTAGTTCTAACTTCTGCTAGAAGTTCTCAGCGGTTAGACCCATTTAATAACAGTTTTTTTGAAAACTGTAGTGCTGAAATTAGGCAGAAGACATGAGTCGTAAAAATTTAATACCATTAGCACTGCTTCCACTTAGATCCATAATTAAGGTAATTAATAGATCACACGCGCAAATACCAATTCAACACTCACGGTAACTAGCAAGTAGCTGGGGAAAAGGCGTAAACTGTGCTTGCTAACGCATTGAAACTCGAAAAAGTATAGTCTTTGCTTTAGTTACGAGTGCACGGAATTAGAGGTGATTAGGTTTATCTTTGTTGAAATCAATGTTTATTTGACAGGACTCGGGTTTTCTACCCGTAATGACTTGGTTGCTGACTCGAGCACAGAGTTGTTTTGACAAATACCAAATTGCCTCCCCAACTCATCTATCTATATGTGGCAATATGGCATGTGAGGGCCTAAGAGATATTCGACAATATAGATAGACCTATCTAATCTGATAGATAACATGCTCGGGATGTTAACATATTCTTACAAGTGCGAGGATTCAAACGTGGTAAAATTCCGTGCACCTCTAACTAAAGCAAAGACTATACAGTTAACTAAAAAACAGCCACAAAATGTTGTGTACAACAAAGGACTTTCTCGCGATTTTAGGCTACTGGTTCATTTAGTCCTCTCCGTAATCGTCGCGACGCGAAGGTTCGGCGAGGGTTCGCGTGAAGTTCGACCGGTCCAACATCTAGGAAGGGTTGGGCGAGACCTTCGCGCCATGACGCGCGAAGTTGATCACGTGTTCATTCGCGGCCATATGATTGGTCGAAAGGACGCGAACCCTCGCCGAACCTTCGCGGCGCGACGATTACGGAGAGGACTAAATGGTCCACAACTTGTCTGCCCTGGCGTTCCGCCACTGCACACAGGTGGTTCTTATTGTAGACAACTGGTATGGGTGACTACCGCATTTACAGAAAATAATTGGCACGAAAAAACTGTTAGAAGATAATATTTCATAAAACACTTACATGAAGATCCAATGTTTTTTATTCGGCTGTAAAAGAGAAGAAAAAGAGAGTGTGAGAAAACCATCAACGAAACGTTTTTCAACTTTTACGAGTTGCGTACGTGTGATGGTAAAACGTAGCAGACTTACTTCCGGTATTGGATGAGAGTGATCATGACGACGGCGCCGATGGCAGCGGAGAGTAACGAGACTATCGCCAGGGTGAACACCCAGCCCAGCTCACCGCCACCCTCTGCAAAACACAGCCAAAACAACGGTCAGACGCCACGAAGAATATTTATATCTTTCAAAAAAACTGTTAATGAATGGGTTTCACTGCTGAGAACTTCTAGCAAACAAACTGCCAACGTTTCGCTAACTATATTGAAAGCTTTAAAAAAAACAGTCAGAAGCCATGAGTCTTAAAAATTAATATTGAAAGCTTCTTCGGGGCGATTGTCCTTTCAATATAGAAAGCTTTCAATATAGTTATCGAAGCGTTGGCAGTTTGTTTGTTAGAAGTTCTCAGCAGTGTAACCCATTTACTAACAGTTTTTTTGAAAACTAGTGCTGAAATTAGGCAGAAGACATGAGTCATACGAATTTAATATTTATATCAACGATAACAAATGTAAAGCCGAATACATGGCTTATTATCTTGGTCACTTCCAGAACACGAGTGGCAAAGGTGACCGTAAACGTAGCTTGGTCGACTGTGTATATATTTGACAAGGATAACGAAATTAAAGCCAAATACACGGCTAGCATTAATTTGAAGTATATTAAAATCACTTCAAAAATACCTGCCTACTCGAGGACTCAAACCCCGGACCTTTTGCTAACATTGCAACTGCTCTACCACTAAGCTTTGCAAGGCACGGCATTTCGTAAGTGATTTAAATTAATTTCAACCAAGAGGCTTTGACATTTTTCAAAGATCGCACCGGAACAAGTAATGTTAGCAAAAGGTCCGGCGTTCGAGTCCACGAGTGAGCAGGTATTTTTGAAGTGATTTTAATATTCTTCAAAATATTAATATCATACGGATTACAAACTTTAGCGTGAAGACCCCCTTGACACAAATCGGCGTAGCGCCTAAACATTAGCATGGTGAACCGAGTAAGAAACCTTGAACCCATCTATTTTTCAATAACTCTGCTGACTCTATTGTTGAAGATGGCCGATGGTAGTAAGCGAGGAAGTTGTAGAAAAAGAATAAACTAGGTCTATCCGGAAGCACTTATTCAAATTTACTGTCGTTTTTCTGTTATGGCTGTCTAAAGATACTCAAAAAGAGCATTCACGACGGCCCTTTTGAGCGATTTGGGCAAAAATATTTAAAAACGACTTCCGAATAGAACTAGTTTGTTCTTTCATCTCCAACTCTCTTGCTATCTATCATTGGCTATTGGACAGTAGACGAATACAAAAGAATTGGCTGCATGTCATGTTCCACAGGTGGTTCGCGGGAGCCTTAATGTTATTTACAGTCTTGTTATCACACGGATTCCAAGACCTATACGGCCATATTTGAAGCTTGCTTTAGAGTCTTGTCACCATAAGGTTTCCAAGGCCTGAGCGGCCACATTTAAAGCTAGCTATACAGCAAAAGTACACAGCTGGAAACATGATAAAACTAATTGGTTCCAAACCTATGCTAGTTTTTTCATTTGCACGCTCATAAATACGTGCTTGAATAATTGATCACAAAAAATTAGAGAAATATCGTTTTAAACCGTAATTAGTCTCGCCAATAATGTTATTCCTTCGTAGCCTAACTCAGTAAGTGTTATTTACAGCTGGCACCACTGTTGTCTCCTTAAGTGGTAAACTTACAAAATGTTCATTGTACACGGCTAGTGTTAAATCGAAGAACATCAATATAGCACTTCAAACATGTCTGCCTGGTTGAGGAATCGAACCCCAGCCTTCCGCTTTTCATTTCCGTTGCACTTACCATCTGAGCTAAACAGAACTGAAATATCTGGGGTGTATTCAATCGGTATAACTGGTAGATTTTACAAGGAGAATTGGATCAAGAGGCTTCGACTAAGTTCAGAAATCGCTCTGGCAAAAGTGATGAACGCTGCAATCGCAATCTGATCAACTCGACTATCTCCCAAACACGTAGGATACGCTGAGATGATACTAAAGATTAGATGATAAAGACGATAAAGATTAGTTGTGTGAATGGCTTAATTACATGCTAAATAAAAAATCTGCTATCAAAAATGGCTCCTAAGGTATGAATAGACAACATTCAAAAAGGTTTAATCCAGAGTCAACAAGGAATTTTAAAATGTAACCCCATAAGAAAAGCATTACACACATGATTTAATCGTCTCTGGAATGACTTTTTTAATGTGGTCTAGTTAGCGATGTAAAACTAAAAAATTGGTCCACCACGAGCCCGAGAAACAATCGCCAACAGCGGCATCTTTCGATCTAGTTCCCTTCGAAAATAATTTTCTCACTTCAAGAATGTTATCCTGACATGTCATTCGCAAGGTCCGATTCGTAGTAAATATCTGTGTAAATCTAAACTTTTTGAAGGATGATCTCGTTTTTCAAAGGAAGTTCCTTTTTTAATTCTCTAACCACCTCACCAATAGAACAATAACCAATCCAACACTCTGATCTTTGAGACGAGAATCGGTTTTGATTACCTATGTGGTGTTTAACGCCGCACTGTATTGACAACTGGCCCTGTGGCACTGGTCTTTTCGCGTCGGTGAATGATAGGGTGATAATAAGAATGATGATGAACTTAACAGGGAAGAGGGGAAACCCAGTGCCGGCACGTAGCCTACTCTTGTCGAAAAGCACCAAGGGGACCACCGCTTAACGTCCCTTCCGAAGGACGGTACAACTCGAACAGCATGGGATTCTGGCGTCATTCGACTCGAACAGCATGGCAATGTGGCGTCATTCGATGGTACTGGAGTGGTAACTTATCGCGTAGTTTGCTATGCAATGCTTTTCGACGTGGGCGATGTAATTTACACTGACAACTTCAGGCACTATTACAAAAATGACTCATTTTTGGATTCGACACACAGGCAACTTTCATGAACTGGATAGGACATGGTTTGCGATACACTTACAATAAAATTGAGTCGTAATTGCTTCGAAGTTTAGAAACAATATACTGGCAGTCAAGCTAGTTAGTGGCAAACCATAAAACGTAACAGCTATTGCCAAACTTTGCGCTACAACGTGGGCTGTCCGTGGTTTTACTCGCTGTTGTCCGTGAGCGAAATCGCACCCTCCCCTACCTAATGGCAGGCATGCAGCTGCGACCCTGAATTGTCGTCGTCGAGTGAGTCGAGAATGCTTGTGGTTACTGGTTTACCGTATGCTGCATGTATAGAAGAATTCACCAGACCATTTTATATGCCATGTCAACCAATCAACATCGGATTGATTACCCTTTGCAGTTTGCACACCTCACATCCAATTCACTGCAGATGAGTGGATATCGAGATCTTGCTACAGATAAGTATATTCAGTCACAAGAGTGTACACTGTACAGTTCAATTGATCAATTCGTATTGGTCCGTATAATATCTCACGAAACTACACAGCGAGGGATTTGAACACGAGTAAATGACGAGGACCAAATCTTGGGCCTGCATTCTATATAAGAAACTAGATCCGAAGATGAGATTACTGTCCGCAGAGAACAAAGATGGATGGCGATCTTAAGAAATGATAGTGCTCCAAACAACGCGAACACAGAATGTTGTGACAATAAAACATTCGGTTCAAATTAGAACTGGACACTTTGAGCTTCAAAACGGACAAAAGAAAAATGATCGAAATTCGACTGGAGTGAAACATCTCGCGTGCCATGATAATCAAGCCTCCTCTATGACACTGTGCACTTCACTTTGCGCTCTTGCGCAGAGCGCATCGTAAAACAGGCAACCGAACACCACACTAAATACTGATGCCAAATTTCAACGATGGATAAGACCGAGAATTATGTCGTGCTCAAAGTCGTTTCGAGGGCGGTGATTTAGTAGTTACGCAAAAACAAGGTAAAAAAGGAGGACGTAAAACGGATGGTTGAAAATTATAACGACGCCTAAACGCAAGTGGTCTTCCTGATTAGGCGTTCACAAGACGGCGGCCATGCCAACCACCTAAAACACAAGTGCTTTTTTCGCATAAATGTGATACAGGCTGTGGTAATCTCTGGAAACCTCTTCAGCGTTGAATTTGATTGCTCAAACAATGTTGAACACCGTGCAAATGCTGTGTTAACTTATTAAATTCTTAAGACTCGTGTCTTCTATCTAATCTCAGCACTAGTTTTCAAAAAAAAAACTGTTAGTAAATGGGTTTAACCGCTGAGAACATCCAACAAACAAACTATCAACGTTTACTGTACTGAAAGCTTCTTCGAGATGCTTTCGCCTTTCTGTATAGTTAGCGAAACGCGTGCAAACGTAAAAAGTAGTTACACCATAGAATAAGGCTTATTCTATGGTTACACTACAGATTTACTGAAGTAGTGAGTAAAGTACAGCGCCACTTCTTATAAAAAGTAGCTAACCCAAGACTCCTAGCGTATTTGTGAAATAAATCGAAATATATCGAGAAATGGATTAATGGCATCGTGAAATAGATTGAGAAATACCTTGCACCGCATCGATGGGCAAAACGCCCCTGTCCTGCCACGCCCATGAGCAGAGGTCGCACGTGGTGAGTCCATCGGGGGTGGCAGTCTCGTCCAAATAGTCTGGCCTTGGGGGTGGCGGCACGAAGGAGCTGGCCCAGAGACCGCCGTCGCCGTCCAGGGGCAGCGAGCGTACAGCGTCTTCCTCCAGGGCGTCGGCCCACCAGTCACCGACGCTGTGGTTCACCAAGGCGGCCTCCACTCCCACCGACACCAACGTTGCGGCGAGGGCAGCCTGGAATCAAAGGAAATACGAGATGAACACACGGGCGAAATTGAACACCGAAAACTGAGCGGTTTGATATGTTGGATACGTCGGTTCTCGTAAGATCACCGAAGTTAAGCAACATTGCGCTGGGCATGGGTGACCGAACGGTTTGGCAAGTTGGATACACCGGTACTCGTGAGATCACCGAAGCTAAGCAACATTGCGGTGGACCAAAGGTTGGATAAGTGACCATTCATACCAAGGTCCATTTCTGTTCGGAAGAGAGGCTGGAGGGTTTGAAGTTGGTGCGACATCTTCACTCCCCTTGCAATCCACCTCTCGACAGTATGGATTAGTGGAGGAATCCCATGCTGTTCGAGTTGTACCGTCCTTCGGAAGGGACG